>JANHFQ010002202.1:18043-30160 GCA_032468035.1 Aparallactus werneri
CATATTCCTCTGCCAGCCCTCACAAAACAACCCCCCCCCCAGTCCATTTAGAAAACCCTTCTTTGGGGCCTTGAGTCTAAAAGGAGCTGCACATTTGTTCCTGCTCTTGGAAAGGGACTGTCTTTCCTGAGAACAACTTCCTGGTGTGTCTGTGCATTGACTGTTGTTGCACCATCCTATGCTCAAAGCTTTGGAATTTCCCGTTCCTCAGTCAGGAAATGGACAAGTAGACAAGGCCAGGATATGAAGACAAATGGCAGAACCTTTGTAAGATTGCTTAAGACAGTGTTTCATAAAGGGTGGTCCTAAGGTATCTTTTTAAAGGCTGTGAACCTGCACATTTCTTATATTGAAATGAAACCAGTTGAGTTAATTTTTCTTTATTATGAACTTGACTTGCATGAGGCTTATTTCCTCTGTTTTGAATTTTCAGGTTTATGGACAAGAAGCTATCATGTAAGTGAACTGATTGTTTTAAATATTTCCTTGTTTTGCAAGGAAAAAAACTATACAATTTATTTCTTGTATGTTTACCTTGTGTAAATAATTTTCCTGAGATGCACTCACTTCTCCTTATTTTCTCTATCCGTTGCATCTCAGTACTTGTCCAAATGTTGGTCTTTTACGCCCTAAATGTTTCATTAATTTTGTATTGATTTACATAATTTATTAATGGTTTAGTTTCCCTGTATCTGTTTCCCTGTATGTGTCCAGTTCTGGTCACCATAATACAAAAATGCAGAGAAGAGCAACAAAGATGATAGAGTCTGGAGGCTAAATCGTAGGATGAACAGTTGAGGGAGCTCAGTATGTCTAGTGGGATGGAACCCATAATTGGAATACACAACTGGAAGGATATAAACTCTTGAAAAGAAAGAAGCCCAACTCAAAAAGAGGCTCCAGGCCTCCCTCTCCTCTACCATCCTCCCCCCCCCTCCATTTAAACTTGCACGACTGCTTCAGTGGCTCCAGCCACCTCCTTGAATTGCAAAGAATTCTTTGCACCTGCAAAGCATTACAGAAATTCACAATACTTGCATTGAGGGTGTTAATGCTGCTGAAGAGATCTTAGAACGGATGCTTCAGTTCACCAGAGGAGGAAACGGACAGCAGGGAAAAGTCCATGAATATTTGCAGCTCCATGAATGTGGTTTGTCTTGTTCCTGTTGAACCTCTGCATGAAGTAGCAAATGTCGTTCAGCTTGCCTTTACCTTGTTTTAACTCTTAGTAGTGAAGGAGATGGTGAAAGAATTGATCGTGTCTCCTGGGGCTTATTTGCTCACTGAATACAACTTTAGTTTAAAAGAGCTGTGATTTTAATGAAAACTGTCGGAAGCCTCATGTGCGAATTTCTCTCACTTTAGTTGTAGTGGGAAAATGGCCATAGCAAACTATATTGAGGATAACTTAACTTGCTGTTTGTTCTTTGCAGTAAAACTAAACGGAGGTCGGCATGTTCAAGGGATATTAAGAGGTTTTGATCCATTCATGAATTTGGTGATAGACGAGTGTGTGGAAATGGCACCTGGTGGACAACAGAACAACATAGGGATGGTGGTAAGCAAAAATGAGTAAACTTGTAAGAATTGTTGACACTCTTTTGCCAGGGAAGGGAATGTTAAGCTGTTGCATTTTGTCATGGCACAGCACAACAGTTCGTGTTCAAGAACTGTGTAAGTAGAGTTGCAATATAAATCAACTTGTGTTGGTTCTACCAGTAAGGAAGCAATTGGTGTTTGTATTTTGGGATTTAGGTCAAAATTTTCAAATTCTCCTTCAGGCACTTTTGACACTTAAGCAGCAGTACCTTTGTCAACACTCTTAGATTGGGGTGTGCTAATGATAATTATTTGTTCTGATTTCTAGGTAATACGAGGAAACAGCATTATTATGCTGGAAGCCCTGGAACGAGTATAAAAAATGAAGGACTGGCTCTTACTACAGTGTTGGCAATTTTTATTGTTGGTTCTACAGGATCATTCCGTGTTTACATTTTTTTTAAAAATAAATTCTTAAAAGTTGGTATAAATTGTTTCACAACTTTGAAAAATTAATTTGGAAATATATAAAATTTGAAAAAATTAAAATGCAGGTACATGAGGGAGGATATTAGCGTTCCACATATTTTGCCTAATAAGTGAACAAAATTCCAAACAAATTGAATGAGGAATAAACTTATGCCGGCAATGGTGATAAGCCAGCATTCTGAACATTTAAGATCCCGCTTTATGACTTGGAGAAGTCCTCGACTTATGACCAGATGTTAAAACAATCATTTTGAAAGTACAACAGCTTGGAAAGGGGCACTTCCAGCTGTCATGTTTTGCTCGTTGTGTGATTGTGATCTGGGTGTCAGCAACCTGGTCACACAACTGTGCCAAGCACCCTGCAATCCTTCGATTACCACTTGCAGTCTTCTCTGCGGGCTTCCTGTGAAAGTCAGTGGGGAAGCTGGCTGGGAAAGTTGCAGATTGCCAGGAAATGGAGGCTGTCTCCTGGCAGGAGGCAGTTCTTTGGGAGTGAAAGGGCTGCCTGCTGGGAAGGACATTCGGTTTCAGTCAAGATCCAAGTTGTTTCTGCAGAGGAGCTCCCCTCGCCACATGGAAGGGAGAGGAACTCCTGTGAAGATGGGGGTCACCTGAAGGACCGATGTCTGCAGCTGGCCAAAACCATTCTGCCCGGTGCACAGGGAGGAGATGAACTTTCGTGGTAGGCTGTACAAACAGCTCAGCTCTTTGGGAGCCCAGCCTCGTCCTTGTGGCTCTCAGCATACGAGTCCCTTCCATGCATCGGGGGAGCTACCTGCCCTTCTGACAGATAGCTCCTCCTGTCCGTTTAACCACCTGCACAATCACTTAATGATTGCAGCTAATTAGAGCCAGGATTGCAGTCACTGAGGAAAGTGAGCAGGTGGGTGTCTTGTTTAATGACCACTTTGCTCAACAACTAAGAAACTGATCCTGCCAATTGTGGCTGTAATTCAACTGGAACCTCCCATAATGTAATCCCCTTTGGTTGTATTGGTGTGATATCTTTCTAGGATTCTCAGTTGTAGATCCTTAGCCACACATTTGTGAAAAAGCACAACAGCACCACAAGAATGTTTTCCCCACTTTTAATAAAGTTACAAAGCATACCCAATCTGTTACCTACAATTTGCTGCTAGCGAGTTCTCTGCCTAACGCAGTCAGGAGGGGATGGCACAAGCAGTTCACGGAACCACACACCTGGCAGTAGAGGTATGTTGTTTCCTGATGCTTTTAGGTAAAATAAAAGCTGCTTGCTACTATTTTCCTGACTGCCCGAATAAGCATCAAAGGATACAAAGAGATAATTCTGATTAATCCTTTTCTCCATCTTATACTTCATTTTCCCCTCAAGCTATTTTTTTTAATATTATGAAGTTTGGTCTACTGCTGAAGGCACCAGGCCAGAAACCAGGGGACTGAGTTCCGGTCCTGCCTTAGGCATGAAAGCCGGCTGGGGGGCTTTGGGGCGGACCCTCTGCCCACAGCAAGGCAACAAGCCAGCATCAGTTCTCCAAATGGCTCAACACTCGGTTGATCTACTTATGCGTGGAAATTTTGTCAAAAGCAATCCTGACTATCCTTCCCCTTCAGAAAAGAAGGGGCTTACTTAGAACTGATGCCTCATAGTTTCAATGTGCAGCTGAATTCTCTTACAAATCCTCATCTGCATAACTACGTTAAAAGCTTATACAATATGAATTTTAAAGGGCATCACTTCAGTTATTTCAACAGCTCAATTCAGATTCAAATCAGGCACATTCATTTTCTTCTGTCATTCCCCAAGCGAATGGCTTCCAGAATTGTAAAAAATATCTTCCAATCAAAACTAATTGAATTGTTGGGAGTCATTGTCTGCGAAACTAAGTACATGAAGTCTCTTGACAACTTTATCCAGTGGTTTTAAGAAACATTGCTATATACAATACCTGAGTTGTCAGCCCGAAGGCTTTATTCAAGGGTTTTCTTGTGCCCCAAAGAAATACTTCTAACAAGTAATGTGATTTGCAAAAGAAATCCAGAAGGTACAGCAGTTTTTAAAAGGCTGTTGCCAAGAATTCCCTTTAAGCCTGTTTTCTTGAGAGCACCAAAGTAGGATGAACGGTGATGGTTGCAAACTGTTTGAAGCTTGAAACATCATTTTCAAAACCTTTCTTACCTCACTAAAAATATTTTGGCCCTTGTAGGAATGTTCTGAACTTAAAACTGCCCTAGTCCCTGCCAAGCAAAGACATTTGAAGCTTAACATTTTGGACTGCAAATGGAGCATTTCAAAGTTCAGACATTTTGGGCCCTCATACCCAACACCCAAGATACGCCCGCAAGTTTCCCCTACCCTTCAAGCCCCCCCAATCCTTGTCCTGCCAAGTCAAAGCTCTGTCTTGAGTCGCTCATGCAAGTCCTCTTGGTCGATCCTGTCCATCCTATTGTACCAATGGTGGTGAGCCAAGAGGGCCGCATTTTTGGCAGAGATTGCGCTCATCTCCATAGCGCTGGCTGCCCATTCTATGGCGTTGACGTAGTACATGTGGTCGTGGAGAACGAAAGGTGGGCACTTCTGGGGGGGCGCGTAGTGTGGGTAGGCCAGCCATTTCCGCACTTCCACCAAATCATAGGATGAGAAAAGCAGCTTCAGTTGCTCATTGGTCAGCAGCTGGCGGGAGAACACTTTCCAGACGGGGGGGCCCAGGTGGCTGCCCTTCACCGGAGAAACCACCCCAAGACTGCTGATGAACAGATGGGGATCCTCCATCGTTAGAATGGCCTTCAGGCTGAACTGAGAAGGATCCCGATAGCCAAAAAAAGAAGTGTTGATGTGCCCGTGGACAAACGTTGCCACCGTCTGGTGGTAGGGCATAGAGAACTCGGGGATCGGTGGGTCGAAGTTACGGAAAGTTATGTTGGCGATTTTGCGCTGCAAGGGAGTAGCGATGAGGAGGATGTCATAGACAGCGGATGTTACTCCAGACGTGGAGTTGTAGGTAACCTCGTATTGCTTTGTCAGGCCACCTTCGGAACAACCAAAAGAAATTAAAGCAGCAGTTACTACAAGTTTTACTGCCTGAGACAGAGAGTTTGGGGGGTGTTTTCCCAATGTGAAAGAGGGCAGGGTAGGCGTTTTTTTCGGCCAGCAACTTGACTTTTTCCAGAGAACAGACCAATGCCTGGGCTGCACAATTCTCAAGCTACTCTCCCTCCCTCTCCAGCCACACTCGGACACCCCTTGGGATAACTGTCTTCCTGTTGTGACCACCATCAGTATAATTGGTCCCAGGGTCATTGGTCATTTCACTCTGAAGCAGTGACCCAATCAGGTAGCCTGCCTGCCAAGTTTCAGCATCTCCAAAATGGCAGATGCTGACAGCCAAAGAGGGGGGTTGCTGTTCAACTCCCTGGTCCCTGATGAAAATTCTTCCCAAAAATTCAGGGTGGTTTGAAAGGAAGGAGTGGAATTCGCACACTCCTCCAACCACATGTTGTGTTTGGGGGATGGCAGCAGACTCCCCAGGCTTCTCTGTCTCAGTCATCACTCGGCTTCTTCTTCCCCACCTCTCTTCCAATCTGGGGCTGCCGCTTCCGAGTTCTGGGTCTGGGAAGGAGCTTTCCACGACCACCGTGTTCGTGGGGTTCCTGCTGATGCCCCACCCAACTTAGACAGGATTCCAAATGATCTAATTTTTAAAAATGGGGAGCTCGCCTGCAGCAAAGCCCCAACATCCAATGCCTTTCCCAGCAATGACGCAGGACTCGCCATCTTATGACTGCAGACACCCATCAACTCCAGCTCTTGAGGCCAAAGACAAGGGATTGGGGAAGTGGCAGACCCAAAGTTGTGGAGGGCGACAGATTGCCCACTTCTTTTTTCAATCTTCCACAACCTTCACGCTTGATAAACTTGTATTTTGCAAATGTGAAATAAATAACTAAATATGAGGCAATCACACCTGCATGGCCCTTTGGCCTTGTTTTTGCTTCTATGGAGATAACGGGACCAGAAATCAGCTGGGCTTTGGAAGTATGCAGAAGGCCCGTACACACCAATTTATTGCCGCCTTCTACGGACCAAAGTCCTCCACTCCCTCCGGCCAAAGATACAGCTCCTGCAAAGAAACAAAGACCAGGGGAAAAATGGTCAGACACGCCTAAACAAGACAGTAGCTGAGGCTGAAGTGATTCAGTGACAGGGACAGAAATAAAACTAAGCCAAAAATTTGGCTTTAAAAATATTTGAACCCAGCCACTGGACGCTTGTGTTTATGACTTACTTATGAACAAATCAAACTGCTGTGGCTTACTGAGTAATGCGCAAAACCAGCCATCCTATAAGGCAAGATGGGAGGTAACTGATGCTCCATTTTCAACTGTTGTTTGCTACCTTTCAAAGAAGGATGGAAAGTTCTGTCTGTTGGGGGGGGGAATCTGTTTCCCCCATTTGTTTTTTTTGCACAGGGACACCCAGAAACAAAGTTCCCCAAAACGTATGCCTGAGGGTCTTGGTACTTTTTTCTTCCTTCTGTTCAACCGTGTCTGATTTTCAGTCTGGACTGGTCCCTGCGGTTTTCTTGGCCAGGTTTTTCAAAAGTGGAAGTTGTGCAAGAAGCACAAGTGCATGTCCAGTGGTGCGACACTAAATTTGCAACTTAGGAACGAACAAGCACACTTACCTACGAAGCCGTTGATGCTGGCACTTTGTCCATAGTTGACTCGCATGATAGGGATGACCATCTCATTGATGAATGCCTGAGAAAATCTGGCCTTTTGCAGGGACTCGTCGATGGTCTGGTTCAGCATGTGAAGGAAGCCGGCCCCTCCGAGGGCATGGAGCAGATTCTCAGGGCTGCTGAAGGCGTAGTCGTGCGACTGGTACCGATAGATCCTGGACCGAAGAAGGGGGGTGGGTGGGGCAAACAGACTAAGAATCTTGCAATGGTGCAAAATATATCAAGCTGTGGGACAACATGCGCTCTCAATAATGAATATCTGAAGTATTTTGAGTTGATGTCTCTGTCTTGTTTTTGAAGAAAACAAAACCAGAGCTGCCGTTTATTATCCTTTGATAGTATCGACTAACATCTCCAAACTAGTGCAGAAAGTTCTGCTTTCGTCTTCCATCATCCCCCAGATGATGAAGACAGTAGAAATCCACCAGGTTGGGGCTGTTGTATTGAAGGAAGGCCCGGTTCTGCCAAATCTCTTCCATTTGAGACTTATGGAGGCCAATTGGGAGCCTTCAGTGGAGCAAGTTTTCTTGTAGCCTTCCCCAGATCTCTGCCTTGCAATAACCCCGTCTCTGAGCTCTGCAGGCAGTTCCTTTGGCCTCGTGGCATTTGCTCTGCTGCAGAACGCACGTTAGCTGTGAGGCCCTCTAGAGAGAGAGAGTCTTTCCAAATCAGGTCAATTTAATTTATCAGAGGTCAACTCCAAGGTGTAGGAACACGTCAGCAACGATCAAGAGAAAAGGGAGGCACCAGTTAAATTTCACATGTTGTGGCAAAGGGTCTGAACACTTATGCCAATGTGGTATTTCAGTTTTTTTCTTTTTAATAAATTTACAGACTTCTAAAATTCTGTTTTCGTTTTGTCATTATGGAGTACCGAGTGTAGATTAATGAGAAAAAATTATTTTCAACAACTGTAGGTTGTTGCGGCCTAATAAAATTGACAAATGTGAAGGGGGCCTGAATACTTTCTGAATGCCCCGTAGCTTGTTAATCCAGCCGAGTGTGCACGATAGTTTTCTCTCCCTCGCTAAGGAAATCCCTAGAGGGATCCTCTTCTCATTACCTGTTTTAATGCAGTATTTTTCAACCTCAGCAATTTTTAAGATGCTTGGGCTCCAACTCTTAGCATGCTGGATGTTGCAATCTTAAAGTTGCTGAGGTTGAGAAACAGTGTTTTAGGAAGTGGTGACTGGCATTTATCTAACTGCCAGCCAAACTTTTTTTGGTAGGCCATTGCCAGTTTCATCTGCTGTTGGCCTTTCCCTTAACTGCAGAGATGATTTTGTACTTACCTCTTTTATTGGACACCCATCTGTTTGCTACTAGAGTCTCCCACTAGAAGCAACCACAGGCTGTCTTTGAGATTTCAAAAGGTAAAGAAGCCCCTGACTTGCGTTCAGCTCTTGGGGGCTTTGCAGCCCTGAAACTACGAAGCGGGTGGCCGGCTTCCTCTTTGGGTTGTTCTGTGACTCCCATTCTAGCCTGTAGTCTTGGCCACCCATCCAGGTACGAACCGGCCTGGACTGGACTTACTTTCCAGATCTAGAGAAATTCGTGAAGCTTTGAGTGATTTAAACCGAGCCATCCTGTGGCCCTCTAGACAATTATGATATGATAAAGCAACACAACAATTTTAGAGCCAAGCAATTTCCTGGTCTTTTTCTTTCCGTGGCAGACTGAGGCCTTGCGTCCCCAACATAGAAGGTCCAGGGAAAAGCAAAATGCATTTCACTTGAATACAGTGAGCATTACCAGTAAATCAATTAAACCTGGTCATATGATCCTCCTCATCCATCCTGCTCACTGATAAGAGTTTGGGGGAGCACCCCCCCCACCCTGCAGTCCTTTCCTTTATGCTGCTCCTCACCTCATGAACTTTTCCAGGACTTCTTCCACCCACATGTAGATCCGCAGAGGGTTCAATACGTAACGCCAGAAGAGCTTCAGAAGCGTCCAGACATACCAACTGCTCTCCTCAAAGACAAATTCCTCCCCGTTGTAAATGCCCATGAGCCCACCTTGACTCTGAGGAACGGAAAGCCCTGCGGATTTAAAGGCAAAGATGGCAACTTGAGAGGGAGGAGACCCACCAATGCCCCAACCGCCCTGCAGCCACCTGCTCTCAGAAACGACACACACCTGCCAAGAGAGCCAGGGCGCCTCCTTGGGTGTTACTGGGACAAATACAAATTTTAGTCATTTCAAAAGAATTATGCTAAGGCGTGGAATAAAGCTAAGGAGGACCTATTAAGGTGGGAGAAATTAAAACTCTCAAAGTTGGGGGAAAATTTCTGTGATTAAAAATGATTGTTTTGCCTAAAATGATGTTTTTGTTTCAGATAATATCTGTTTTGACAACTGAAGTAGAATGCAAGCAATGGCAAAAAGCTCTATCTAAATTTGCATGGAAAAGGAAAAAAACCTTGTCAAATAAAAAACGTACAAGATGCAAAGGGAAGAGGACTGGGTTTACTGGACTTGAAATATATTCTGCAGCTTGTTGTTTGGTTTGGATGAAAGAATGCCTGTTGCTGAGAAGTCAAAGAGTTTTAGGAGGGCATCCCCTGAGTTTGAATGCCGTGGATATTTAGGGTATGATAACTAAGTTAATATGGATTTTAAAGATTGCTTTATTAGTTGTTCCACCATTTAGAATATGGAATGGAAGTAAACCCAGGCTGTGCCCACAAACACCTCTATGGATCTCAGAGGCGCCAGCATTTTACAGAGGAGAAACCGGCAAAGACAGACCGTCCACAGGGCGGCAGTTACGGGAGAATCGCATTGTGAAGTTCACCCCAGAGAGCAATTCCTGCCCTCCCGTCCCAAAGAGCCGCATCGGAGACCCCTTCCACGGGGGGTGGGGCAGAGGGGGGGGCTCACCCAGCTCCTTGACGAAGTGCTTCATGTGCAGGTTGAGCGGGTGCAGGACGGCGCCCCCCGCCTCGTAGTCCCGGCCCTCCAGCTGGACGGTGGCCAGGCGGCCCCCCACCGCGCCCCGCTCGAAGACGTCGATGCGCGCCTCCCGGCCGAACTTCTGGCGCAGGAAGTAGGCCGCCGAGGAGCCCCCGATGCCGGCGCCGACCACCCCTGCGGGAGGAGGAGGAGGAGGAGGCAGCCGCCTCAGCAAAAGGGGGCCCGGAGACCACCCCCCACGGAGACCCCCCGGGCAGCCCCCTCCGCCTGAAGGCCCGGGAAGACATCCCCGGGACGGAACTCCCGGCAGGCCCGAGAGAGGCGGGCGGCCCGAGTGCCCGGCCGGCCCGTCAGGCGGCTCCGTGCCCGGCGCGGGGGAAGCGGAGGCGTCTCCGGCCAGCGAGGCCCCCCCGGCCAGGGTCCCCCGGGAGCGGGCGGGCGAGCACGGCTACCGATGCGGGAGGGCGGGCGGCGGAGCTCCGGCGTCCCCGAGGCGCAGCAGAGAAGCGGCAGCAGCAGCAGCAGCAGCATCGCCCGCGCAGCCATGGCCTTCGAGAGAGGAGCGGCCCCGCCCCTTCCGGCCCGGAAGAGGCCCCGCCCCCTCCTGCTGGGCTTCCGGTGCAGCCTCCCTCGGGCGGGGCAGGACGGCTTCCTGCGTGGAATATTCGTTGTACAATATAAAGCTGGATTTGTTCGGATCGTTATTTTATTTACAATGTTTGTATCGTAGCTACTCAAGTGACTCTTTAAACATTAGAGAAATGAGGCTTTCCTTCTAAGGCAGTTTGGAGGAATAAATACGAGCCCAAAATACACAAAATATGCAGGTCATATGTGTAACTTTAAGTCTTGTTGATTCACATTAATTTTTAATGTGATATAAAGAATTTCTTTCACTAAAAAAACTTGTCAAACTGGGAATATTCATCTTTGGTCTTTGTCTGAATTATGACGCCTGCAGTATAATTTATTCTCTTTTAATAACTGCTATGCCACCTTTTTAAATAACTGAAATATACTTGGACTAAATTTAGGGATAAACTTTTTTTTAATTAGTAAGCTGTCTAAAAGATAGGGGACATCTACATTTTGTATTTGGGAATCTGTCCTTTGACTCTGCCTGGATTCGAGTGATCGTTGGAGATGCTAGAAACTTTTTAGAACAATATTTTGTAGGGAAATTTGATGCGTGTATTTTTGGAAGTATTTTCTGTTCAATTTAACACACTTGAATTTTTCTTCCATCTATCGATTAATTAATTATTGCTTTCAGTTTTGGAAGAACCCAGTTTGATAATACCATATCTGAGGGCTTTTATGTTCATAAAACCCTTACAGGAAGCTGGATCTTCAGTCTCTGCTTTCTAGAGGATTCTTCCCCAGCAAGTTCGCAAGGGCGCCGCTGGTGTAGTGGTATCATGCAAGATTCCCATTCTTGCGACCCGGGTTCGATTCCCGGGCGGCGCAGCTTCCTTTTTGCCTCTTCCACTCAGCATCCTCTTTTTTAGCGCCCATCACCAGACTTGCCTGCGTCTTCCACCCAACAGTGACTTGTTTCTATTACTTTCTTTTTTTACAAGAAAGGAAACAAGCGGAGCCTTGTACGACAGCAGGGGAAACGCGAACGGTATAACAGCAGTACTGCGCACGCGTTCTGGACAGGTCTCGCGAGACCCGCCGCCCGAAAGGACGCCTCCATTGGGTGAGCCGCCGAGAAGGCGGGGCTTCCTCGGGCGAGTGCGCTGGCGGGAGACGCGGCGCATGCGCGGGGGCGCCTTTCCGTCGGCCGGCCGGGCCTCTCCGCCCAGCAGCGCCATCTTGAGAGGACGGGCGGCGGGTTCGTTGTCCGTCGGGCCTACGTGAGGGCCGCCTCCTTGCCTCGCGGACTCGGCCCGCGGGTCGCCCACGCCTGACCGGTGCGGCCGAGGCGTCGCTGCCGCCGCCGCCATGGAAGACGAGATGCCGAAGACGCTGTGAGTCTGGCGGGAGCCCCGCGCGCGCAGTGGGAGGGCCCGGCCACGTTGTTCCCGCGCCTTCCCGCCCCGAGCCTGAGGGAAAGGCCGCTCCTCCCGCAGGGGTTGTGGCTTCCCTCGACCGGCTCCTCGTCTCCTCAGGCCGGGTAAAGATGCCCGCCGGCCAACCGGGCTTCGGCCGCCGCCTCCCGGCGCTCCAAGACGCGGCTCCGGGCTCCCCTCTCCCGGCCGGGACTCTGCGCTGGGAGTTACGCGACCCGGCCCACCTGGCAGAGCCGTCGTCGGTAGGAAAGTCGGAGGCCGGCCGCCTGCGGGGAGGCCCGGGTGTCCTCCGTATACGGAGAGGGACGGAAGGAACAAGAGCCCCGGTGGCGGAGAGGCGCCTCTTCCCGGTCGGCCTTCGCTTGTGGTCTTAAACCTCTTGGTCGGGGCAACCGCTCGCCGGCTTTCGTTCCTTCCCCCCCCCTCCCCCAGCGATT
>JANHFQ010002203.1:0-13373 GCA_032468035.1 Aparallactus werneri
ATTTCAAATTGACAATCCACATTTTTTTGGCCATTTAATTTCAAAATTGGCTATTTGTTTTCAACCAGAAAACAATTTTAAGATTTTCTGAAATGGGGATTGTATGTATAAATTTGCTAGATAAGTAAAAAATAAAGTGTATTTTAAGAGAAAAGCTAAACTATTTGGAACAAATAGATGCAGAGCAGATGTTATTTTGGTTTTCATGAAAGCTCTGAGTTGCTTTTGAATCCTGAGAAATTCAGAAAAAGCTGTCACCATATTTATGTATATAGCGATATAATATCTTTGTGCATATTTGTATTTGTGCATGTGAGTACTCACACAGGAAACTATATCTATACGCTATGGCTCTTCCTTTTTCTCTATAATTTTAATGAACAGTTCACGGAGTCCGTGAGGAGGTCGGCGGTATACAAGTTCCTACAATAAATAAATAAATAAATGTACGTAGAAAATTCAGGAAGAATTGATACCGTTGTCCTCCAGCAGCTCATTGTATTCAAGTGATGTACTGTGGAATACTCCTATAAAGAAAGCAAAATAATTGAAACAGATTTGTTTTTAACAAAGTCACAAAATGC
This sequence comes from Aparallactus werneri, assembly GCA_032468035.1. NCBI lineage: Eukaryota > Metazoa > Chordata > Lepidosauria > Squamata > Lamprophiidae > Aparallactus > Aparallactus werneri. The sequence goes on from JANHFQ010002203.1 coordinate 585, forward strand.
CCTTCCACAAAAACCTATTTTAAAACTTAAAACAGTAGGAAAATCCTGTATATGAACATTGTGAATACACTTCCTTGAAAAACACCAAAGATCCTTTTCCAGGCTGATCCAACTAAATTCCTGTTCTCTGAGAACTATTCTTATTACATTTTAAAGGGAACTGTTTTTCCTTTCCTCTTAAAAATAAAATAAATTCCTCATACAGGTAAGTCCACATTTAATCACCATTTATTCAGCAACCACTCAAGTTTATGGCAATGCTGAACAAGTGGTACTTACAACTATTACTCACAGTAGTTCAGTATAGGTGATGAACAAGTGATACTTACAACTGGTACTCATAATTTGGATATTCAGTGACCAATCAACAAGCAAATTCTATGGGGAAGCCAGCAGGAAGTAGAAAGATACAGTCACGTGACATCCTTGCTTAATGACCTATGCAGTCTTTCCTTAAAGATTGCAACTGGAACTGCTAGAACCACTAGAACTTAAGTAGCATGTTCACATGTTGTCATACATACTGACGGTGCCGCTTAGCAATGGAGTTTCTGGTCCCGATTATGGATGTTAAGAGAGGACTACCTGTACTCATGCTGAGTTTTACTGAAAGCAATTTCTCATTCAGCTTTGTAAAAAATTGTTAAGGGAATATTGATAAGGGGCATGAGATCTTATAAACAGCACTTTTCTTTTTCTCTGTTTCTTTATTTTAATTGGGTGGTCCATGGATGTTATGCTGCATCTCTGAAATATTTGTAACAAAACAGGGAAGGAAATATGTAGAACCACTAAAGCTAACTTGCCCAGGCTAGTTCCCTCCAGATGCATAACAGTTAAGAAATAATCTTGTTGGAAAATATTGGTTCAGTTTCCTACATCCATAAATATTGAGTGACCAAACATGCTTAGTTTAGTCAGCTGCACAAAAATTATTTTGTGAACATAAAAATGGGGAAATCCCACATGCATTGCTCTGAATTCATCAGGAGAAAGACAACTGGGAAAAAAAATCTGGAATACTGAAATACTGAAAATGACTTTATCTTTTTAATAATACTGAAAAAATATAGACTTGCTGCATTTTTCTAGCTTCAACCTTGCAACAATTGAAAGCCCACCAGAAGGGGATTGGGATTTCAAGATGCAAGACAGCATAACCTGAATACACAAAGTATGAGTGTGCGTGCCATCTAGAACATGTGAGACCCACTACAGCTTAAGGGCAGCTTGTAATAAAGGAACAAATTTCAGTAGAATCAATTTTTACAACTTACCCATTCCTAAACAGCAGCAAAAGATGCTAATAGAAACTGCTGTTTCCATTTTAATTCAGGGCAATACATCAAACAGAAGGCTCTTCCAGACTAAGGGGCAGTCCCAAAATGCACATGATTTTGTGTCAGCCTCTCTTTGACATCACCTGCTGTCACAACCAAAGATTTTCAACTGCAATGAATTTCAGTATATCATTGTGTCAGCAGTACATCTGTGGATGGGGAATCGTCATTTCAAGGGATCATCATTGCAAACGTGTCAATGTATCCCCGTTGTATGCTGGAAGGGGGCTGTCTGTGAATTGGAGGGGACTTAGAGCTTGCTTCCCTGCATAGCAACAATTTGGCATGAATAAGTGAAGCAGCACCGATGAAGAACTACCAGTACGCCAACATTAGTTCTGATGGTAACAGAAAACTGCCATTGGAGCAAGCACAGAAAGATGAAAAAATAAAACCAATTCAATAGTGTGTGTGTGTGTGTGTGTGTGTGTGTGTGTGTGTGTGTTGCATGAAGTGACAAGTTGACAGTTCTGCCTAGTTGGTTGTTGAACAGAATGGGCAAACATTTTTTGTTTCTTCCTAAGCTCTACAGACTTGTAAATATGTGAGCAAGCCCATGTTCACCATATTCTGGTGTCTCAATAGATCTAATAAATCAGAACAGCCCAAATCAATATTGTGGGTTTTCTAAAGGGATTCAGAAGATTCAGAGATGGAAAGGTTGAATGGCCCAGAATTTGCCCCCTTTCCTCAGAAGGCATCCTGGTCCCTCTTTGTCTCCCATTTGCCTTTGCTACTTTAGGATCCTAGTCATGATTTGTAATGTAAGCCTTTGGAAAAAGATGAGCTAAAGCATAGATGGACAAATCATCCATCGATAGCTTCCTCTTTTCTCTTTGGAATGCTAGGTTGCTGTCAGACATGATTGACTGCTTCAGGCAGGAACCCACAGAAAGCATGAAAGTAGCATAAATCTTTGAAAGTCTGGGTAACATTTTAGCACCTTTATCTGCAATATGAGAGAAAGAGAGAGAGAGAGTTTTAGGCAAAGGATTTGGTTGCTTGGGAAACATTTCACACCCCCTCTGGTGAATACACACAGTAAGGTGTGGACATAATATGCCTCAATGGTTTCTGCATGGAGAAAGCTAGGGGAATATTATCTCAAGTCATTCTCACTTCTTCTTATGCAAAATGTCTCCAAGGATTTTGTGTGTGTACATGTATATGCACACTCAGACACACTTTATTAGAGTAACTAAATATCATTGCTCCTTTTTCCCTGAGAAAAGCCAGAGCTTTTATCTCTCCAGCACAGAGATAGCAAGAGCTTTAAATAATGCATTCTTGGAGCAGTGTACGTGTAGGAAAAAAGAGTCAGGCCAGAGAGGAAAATGAAACGTGGAACTCAAATGTCACACCTGAAATTGGTTGTGAAATGATCCAGGGCTTCCAAAGCAGGGTATGTAGCTGGAGAAATAAACATCACCCAACCAGACATATCCACCGAGAAACTGGAGGCAAATAAAATGCCATGTCCCTCCCATCACACACAGATGCAGAGACATAAAAAAGGATTACAAAGCAGGTCAAATTTTACATTCATCCCATCTTGCCAAATAGATTTTTGACAGTATCTAAAAAGCTTGTTGTGTCCAAGCTAATGGTGGGACAGGAAAAACCTGTCTCTCAACAGTGGGAAATTTTCACTTTCTTCAAATTCCTTTGAAATGGCTACAAGTCTCCAGCCTGGATCTTGAACAGATTCCCTCCTCCTTGTGATCAAGCCCTAGCCATTGGCAACCTCCAAGGACATGGTCTCCCAAAGAGAGGGGGCTGCCGCTGAGATAAACTCAACTGCCAATCTATCTCGGGGGAGCAACCAGAGCATTTTCTCTTTGCTAAAATATATCAAGTTGGTAGAGTCTAGCTAGAGCAGATGGTCCTCAAAATAAGGGACCTAATGATAAAAGTCTTCATAAATGATTACCAGTACTATCAGAACTTAAAAACTTACGGGTAATCCCAGGGATGGGTTTCTTCCGGTTTGACAACCAGTTCACTTGGTGTGGGGATTTTGTGTGTGTGCGTGTGCAAAGCATATTCATGCGTGTGCCAAATGTGTGCTGCGTGCACAGCGCTTTGGGGCCAAAACTCAGCTGATTTTCAGGCTGAGTTTTCAGGTGATGCATGCACAGCACCTTATCCCTGAAAATCAGCTGATTTAGCTAAGTTCAAATTTTAATTTTAATTTTACATTGTAAAGTATATTTTAATGTTCAGGGTCCTGTTTAATTTGATTTTAATTGTACATATTCTTGTTTTTAATTTACCCTGTAAGCCGCCCTGAGTCCCAGGAGAAGGGCAAGGTACAAATCTAACAAATAAAAACAGAATTTCTTTAACAAGATTTATTAAAAGAGGATAACATAAGGAATCTTAACAATTGGTTTTCCAAGAGTTGATAAATGGTATAGAAATTGAACAGTCATCATTTTAAGCTCATAAAGCTGATAAGAATATCATGACAAAATGCACTAAATATCATTTCTATGTATTTAAAGAATTCTATCTCTTTATTTATTAACCCATAGTTTTTTTCCTTTGTCTAGCTGATTGTAATGCCATTTTTAAAGGTCTGCAATCCATCTTCCAAAAGGAGGGAATGACAGAGACTATTCACAACTGGGAAAACCATGGTTACCTAGCAACATATGTCAATAAAAATGGCTGGTGAGCTGAATTTTAATATACATGATTTTTGAAGTATGTTACAAATATCAATTATTTAACAGTTTGTCAAGGTTTCCTTTAAGAAGCTAAGTGAAGGGTGTACTTAATTTTTATATTTTAAAAAGTTTTTAAGATTAATTTCTAATTAACTGTTAAAATAATTGGCCTTGGCATCAAGCCAGTTATGAAACTAGAGAAAATGGTATATTAATAAAATTAACACATACTGCTGACACTTATTGTTAGGCAAACTCTAACTTTTTGATGTTCTAATGTCTTAATGAAACTGTTTATGTTTATTAAATTTATACCCCGCCCTTCTCCTGGGACTCAGGGCGGCTTACATGGTAATATTAAAAAGATATATGTACACGTTAAAATACATTAAATTAAACCCTATATAAAATCAATCAATTTAAAAATAAAATAAAAACAACCCACTCCCTGAAGCCAGGCCGGCCTCTTCAAAAAGATAGGTCTTCAGGTCTTTGCGGAAGATCCGGAGGTCGGGGGCAGTGCGAAGGTTCAGGGGCAGCTGATTCCATAGGACGGGTGCCCCCACAGAGAAGGCTCTCCTCCTGGGCCCAGCCCGACAACACTCCTTAGGCGTTGGTTCCCTGAGGAGGCACTCCCTATGGGCACGGACTAGGCGGGTGGAGATCGGCGTCAGATGTTCCCCTAAGTAAACCGGACCCAAGCCATTAAGGGCTTTAAAGGTAAGTACCAGCACCTTGAATGATGAAGGCCTTCAAGAGACACCAGTTAATTGACTTTTTAAATACTTTTTCACAATTCTACTTGGCTGAGGAATCACAAATTGCCACTTTGAACTTTTTAATTGGACTTGCCAACAGAAGTCTAAGTGACACAGACAGTGAATGGGAGCCTGGCAGTGGTCAGAAGCTGACATCCCAATTCTTTCAGAAGGAACAGCTACCCCAGTGAACCCAGAAGAGAGGTGAAGAGATGGAGGTGGTTAAGAAGGAAATGGCAGAGAAACCGGCTAGATGATTTTGAAAGACAAAGATAGTTCTCAAATAGGCAGCAAAAATTGGGAATCTTTTTTTTTTTGAAGGGTTTAAACTTCTTGAAACAATTCAGTGTAATTTGGCTGGAGGTTTTTTTTTTTGCTTCCAAGTAATGCTTTTGCTTCTGTGGTATACTTGAATCCTACAAAGGTTTATTTGTGGGAAACTATCAGTTTTGGAAGTTTCCTCTCAAATACATTTGTTCGGAATGAAGGCTTTAGCTCTTATATTGCTGCAGCACTTTTATTTTCATGTGCCCTTTACTGGGTTCAATCCCTTTCAACTACATACAATACATTTTGGAATGTCTGTTTCATTTGTGGAAACCTTTCTATGCAAAAGCACCAGGTTTGAGTTTAGCACAAACACCACTCCATGATAAACCATGATAAACTTTATTAATTTTAATTTAACAAGTAAAGATTCATTAAAAACCCAAGCAATGAGATTCATCACATTACCTTTTTTATAGTTAGGGAGACAACAGGCTGATTCTTAATTAAACAAGGTAATTAAGCAGAAATCATAACAGCTTCACTATCTTGAGATTTTTGAGGCCACTATTTCTTAATGCAAACTACAAAACAATTTTCCCCCTTACAATTCAAAATAAAAACACAAACTGCCTCACAAATCTGTATGTTACTGTCAAGATAACACACCATAATACAGCAAGCTGAACAACTTGGCTGCAAAGGTCCCATAGAAAGCGTTTCCCCAAAGTTTTATTAATGCCACAATTGCTTGCAATACATCTCCTGTATATCTGAAAAGCTTAGCAAAAAAAGTTAAGCCACAGGCTACATAACAAAAGTTAATGATGTAAATAATGCAAATATGACCATTGGAGATACAGAACCAAACAACACGCGACTTCAAAGCAAGCACATGAGATTTGGCTATCTTTTGTTAAAACCAGGGGAAAATAATATGCTTCGATTCCACCCACTGACATTATCCCAAGAGCTGACTTGCCTTAAGATTTGAGGCTAATCTGCAAGAAACCTGGTTTGTAATATAAGAAACAAAGGTTAAGAATCAGCTTTTAGCCAAAGGATAATATTGTGCCTGGATAAACATTTTAAATAAAAAAATAAACTATGTAAAGAGATTCTTAAAGAATCCCAGAGATAGTTCAAGATCATTAGGTGATTCCAATATAATCATTAAAACTTCAATATTCATTAGTCACCTACTGTAACTACAACCTAAAGACATTTAGATACCAGCAAACACACCACAGAGCATGCTCTCTATCCACATGATATTTGGATAATAAGAGGCTGGATACATGCTGCCTTAGGATTTGTGGGTTTGTTAAAAAATTACAAACACATGTCTGAATCTAAGTGATGATTTGTGAAAGAATGCTTCCTATGGGAGCACATGCTCCCAAGAACACAAAATCCAGAAAGCTCATTTTCATGAAGAGAAACATGCAACTGTAAGACTCAGAGGGGCAAACCTAGTACACACCCCCTTGCAAGAAGCATGTTACAATGCAGAAGAAACCACAGGTTCTCATGCCAATTTTTCTCATCTTCATGCAGCCATGATCTCACCATAGATTGTCTTTCAACTCTTATTTTTAACTTCATGCCTTGTATTACTACTTAGCCTTTTCCCCCATGTTGCCTTAAGGAATGGATAATGCTCATTTTATTTTTGCAGTGGTCCATTCCACTTCAATAACTTCCAGAGCATCTTTTTCCTAATGCCTCCATAATGTAACTTTTAAAACATTTCCCAAAATCAAGTACCGTAATATGGCATAAAAGGCATACTTGGAAAACAAGCGGTGTCCTGAGACTGGGTCCTTTACTCGATCATAAACCTACAACTGAATCAGAATGCTACAGTCAGACTGTCCTTTTATCTCAAAATATGTCCTGCAGAAATCTAGATTTGCCAAAACTATCGTTTATTTACTTCTATCATATGGATAATTCCTTCCACTTTTTATTAGAAGTACTTCTGAAAGCTGACAGCTCCATAAGCCATTACATTTGTATGGATTCTTCTAATGCCAATTAGAATACCTCTAATGAATTAGGAAACTTAGCAAAGTACTCAGTGGCTTAGATGTGCAATTCTCATCACCATGTGCCACTAGGTGCCTCCCCTGTCCCAGGATGAAAACTATTAGAACTGGGTTTTCTAAACCCTTCACTTCCAATTACTGTGGATCTTCCCAGTCTACTGCTCATTTTTTTAAAAGAAAACAGAAGACATACTGAAGTTGAAACACCAGCTGGGAAGCTTGCAGATGGAAATTACAGATGGCACCTTGAATAGTTTTGCACTTAATGGAAGTCCTTTAAATGATTTTTGGTTCTCCTGCCAAATGTGATCAGAGGCTATGCTCAGTGTATAGCATGCAGGAAATTAAGAGTAATCTAATTACCTCAAGCAGTGACAAGATGAACAAGTCTGAGAGATTAGATGCAGATGTTATACCTAATCTTCTACTAGAACATCATTGTGAAGGTACATAGCCCTTCAAGGAACAGGAACCTCATCATCTTAATAAACCATAATCAAAGAACAACGTTCAACATGGCTAGATAAGTTAAGCAGATGATGATTTTTTAAAACCACTTCCTTTTGGCAAGCATGGCCAAGTATATTCAGGGCCTAACTTGCCTGAGGAACACTGTTCAAAGCTATTCAGGAACATATAATTAAGTACATAGCTTAAATACATATAATTCTGAAGAACTGGGCTAAGCAATCAAGGATATATCAAATGGCACAAAATGGCCTTTCCAACATATTCAGAACATCTGAAAAGAAGGTAGGGTGGAAAAGAAATCCTTGGAACATGGTCTTTAAAAGGAGCTCCAGGAATGAAAATGCTGTCTTTTTATTATCACTTTTCCTCCAAGCAGCACTACCAAAGTACCACTTTCCCTTCTCTCCATGGTGTTTGGTAGAAAAATGAAAAATACTTATCGTCTCCCAGCAAGCCTTGTTTTCAGTCATTTGAAAAACAAGATCTTTATTGCTCACTGTTCATATGGCCAAATCTGGTAGCAAATTCTATGCAGATTAAGAGAACACCCCTGAAATTTTCACCCCATGGGAAGCAAGGCGTGCCCATCCCAAAGAGAAGCTAATCGAAGCTGTGAACAGTGCAGCCTGTGAAGAAGTTAACAACTGGATCACTGAAAATGCATGAGTGTTATTTTCTGCATTTCTTATTCTATAGTAGAGCATGAGATGAAATGAAGGAAGCTTCTGCACTAAGAAGACCTTTATACACCCATATCCCATTATGGCTTAGGCCTCAGAGGTATGAGGCAAACATTAATCCTGATGGATTCGGTCCACTAAGAACCCTCTAGGCAAGTTTCCCCAGTGAGTTTGCCAAAGACCTCTGTTAGTGGACTGAAATGTTGATCAAATAACCCCAGAATTTTCCAAAAAGCAAGTACAAGTTTAACATTAAAACATTTTTGTAAACATCATTCAAATGGAAAACCTGTGGAAAAGCAACATGATAGCGTGTGGGTGCATGTCTTTGTGAGGGCACCAAAGCCATTCTGCACAGCCTGTTATGACTTTAGCTGGCAGAGTGAAATGGTGGCTCCATTAGAAAACACCCAGAATGCAAAATAGACAGCTTCCGTGAATTCTATTTTGAATTTATAGAGTGGGAAGATTTTTTTCTCAGTGACACCAAAGAAAATAACAAAACCCCCATCATAATTTAGAAGGACACCAATCTTCGTTGCTTTGTTGCTGGGCAGAGATACATCTTTATCATTGTGCCAAGCGGAGACCTTATTGTTGACCCATTCAATGCACCAGGAGCTGCTATTGCGTCCTAGGCGGCTTTCCGGGCCCCTTCTTGGGATGCTCCCATAGCAGATGCCGACGGCACAGAAGTTGTTGTTCTCCAGGTCAACTTCCGAGTAATGGATTCCCTTCTTGAAACACTGGAAAGAAAGCACTTGGGAGAAGCTTAAAAATCGCTGAGGGTGCAGTTTGTAATCCTGTACTGTTTCCGTGACAGACATCTTGGTAAATTTCTCCAGTAATACAATATTTTTATGAGCCGTGTTGCGATCCAGAGTAAATTGCTCAGCAACTAGGAATAAATACAATCAGAAGAGAAATCAGAAAACAACAAGAAACTTGGAAATGGGTAGTAATTGTGAATACATTATTGCTAAAGTTTATAAATTGTTATTGGATTTGAAGAATGACTATGTAAAGCACTATATGATTCAGTGGGCGAGGGACTTTGGATATAATGTCACCTTGAACAATAGGAGAATACGTGGACGAAAGGTTTAACATTTTATAAGATGATGTATCATTGGTATTTAACACCAGATAAGTTCTCAAGAATTTATAAAGGTATTTCAAATGAATGTTGGAAATGTAAAAGCAAGGAAGGGGCCTTTTATCACTTATGGTGGACATGTGACAAAGCAAAGAAATATTGGAATATGATTCATATGTTAAACAGAAGATTCTCAAAGTGAATATAAAGATAAAACCAGAAACTTTTGTTTTGGATTTAATGGAGAAAGACTTGGGGTGGGGGGAGAATCTGAAATTTTGATGCTATATATCATAGGTGTCACACTCGCCGCATCATGTTGCCGTCGCGTGACTTTTGCAACATTTTTCCCATTCACGGATTGACTGCTCTGATTAAAGAAAAGAACACAATTTTGTTTCTATTTGGAAGTTGCTTCTGGACTTTGAGCTTTGAGGTGGAAAAAATGAAACTTTGATTTTGGGTTTTACTGATTAGATAGGTTTGTCATTATAGAAATGTCTAGTTTATACTATTACAGTGGAACCTCGGTTCACGATTACAATTTGTTCCATAACTTTGGTTGTGAACCGAATTGGTTGTGAACTGAAACAAATTTCACCATTGTATTGTATGGAAATACGATCGATCCATTCCAGACCCCTAATGTTTTTTTAAAGATTTTGAAGCACACAAATACAGTACTGTAGTTAAATATGCCACAGAATGCAGAGTGTAGCGGTAAAATCCTTTAATACAAACACTGAGAAAACCATGAACAACAGAGAAAACTGTTCAGTTGGTCGATTCTGAGCGAGAGAGAAGTTGCTGTTTTGTGGGAGAGTCCACCTCCGCGAAGGAAGGATGCTCTCCTTCAGGTGTTTTCTCTCTTGAGATTTCTTTGTCCTCAGGAAGTTTGGTTGTAAACTGAGGGTTTGTTTGCAACCGAGTTGAACATTTAGCTGATTTTTTGGTTGTGAACCAAATTGGTTGTGAGCAGAAGTGGTTGTGAACTGAGGTTCCACTGTATTACAATCTAATTATATTACATTTGGTTAGACTTGGCACACCCTGTCTTGAAAGACCATGAAGCTTGCATTTATGATGCATGTTGTCATGTTCAGGGATGACTGTGCCCGAATATCTTGAATGGGAAGGTCTGCACCTCTGTTTCTATCTAACATATGGAGGCTTTTAGAAAGATGCATGTTTTTCTTCCCACTGTATTTATTTTGCAGTGAATCTGAATTGTATCACAAGCCTCCTGCAGGATGATATAAGCTTTAAATGAGATATAACAGTTGCCTGAATCGCAGCAACTTGGGTATATTTCCTGCTAGCTGATTGTCCTCATTTTAAAAAGAAATGGTCCTATTTGCTTATTAAATCTCTTTGTTTCCTGTTGTTCCTGAACAATAATATCAGCCATCTTCCTATCTGGGATGGGTGAATACTTCCATTATGAATATGGTTCTCTGGATGTGTAAAGGAAATAAAAAACCCCATTAATAGCAAAGTGGTTATGTTCTTTTTTGGAAACTTTTAAAAAGAATAAGGCATTTTTATACTGGCACATTGAAAGCCCCAGTGACACTTCAAGAATTAACTTTTATTATATACCACTACAAAGTTATTTTGGAGAGAAAAGCACAGCTATTAAGGTGGTATTTGCAATGCTTCTCTCTCTCTCTCTCTCTCTCTCTCTCATGAGAGGAGGAGAGAGAGTGAGAAAGAGATTTATTGATCATTTATTGCCCTCAAAATGAGCTCAGATGCAGGGCACATCATTCGTTAAACACATAAACACCAAGAGCAAAGCACAACGATTGCTCTATATTCTCTATCTTTATTTATTTATTTTGAAAAAAAATAAACAGCATGTTCAGGCTATGCAATTACCTGACTTAACTTGTCTGGGGGGGGGTGGGGGAAGATAGCACTTGTCAAAGCTGTTTTTTTCCTGGTTGTCAGAAATGTTTCATCAGTTTGGCCAGAACGAAGGGGTGATTAAGGGTGGACATAAGACAAACATCATCCGTGGTATGCCTGATGCTTAGGAAAATGTAATTCAGTGAATCTAAATACATTCCTTCCTATTGCTGAGCTGGGGAGGAATTTTAGGGATTTTTCCAAGGAAAAGGAAGCAAAGTGAAGGGAAGAATAGTGAATGTGATTGTTGTGCATTTCTGCCAGTTTATTGCCAGAAAGTTGCTGGGTTCATGGGAGTGTATGTTGTCAACAAGGAAATTTTGCTTTTCGCAAACAAGTAGAATAAATACTTCCTATCTATATATATAAAACACAAATGTGGGTGTGTTTGTGAGTTTGTATATGCCGTACAGTATATGCTTCCACACGCCCGCACCAATCACGCCCAAACTTTCCACATACTTATCTTACCCTCTGGAGACCAGCACTGGGGGGGTCACCAATTTTTTTTGGGAGGGTTGTGCCCCAGAAAAATGCTGCAAAAGTGCAGACCCTCATCCACAAAATGAAAAAACCCCTCTGTGCATATGCCATGCATCATCGCATATGCGCCACAACGTTGTTTAACAATGTCTCCTGCTGCCTCTGGGGAAGGCCAGGTAACAAGAGGAAGTGGGGGGGGATGAGCATGCGGCCACTGCCCACCGGGAGCGCCACTGGCCACTGGGCCGGGAGCGTGCAGCTGCCGGCCATGACTCAGAGGACTACCTGGGTGAAGCTGGGTACCACGCTAGTAGAAAATGAAAAAGATGATCATAAAAGAAGGAATGTTCATAACTGCACCCAGCCAACCCCTCTGATTTCAGTTGTGCAATAGAAGACCTGCTATCAGGAAGGTGTTCTGGGAGAGGTGTTCCCCATTTCTTTCAAGGACAGGCCTCTATGTCTGGTCTATTGGCTAAAACTGTAGCCTTTACCTTATTGATAAAAGAGATACTGGAAGATATTTTAGACCTTTGTGTTACAATTCCTCCTCCAACTGCAACCATCTGTGCAGTCCTCATTGTTAGACCATGGAGGCAGAGGAAGAGATGCAAGAGATTCCTAAGATCCTGATGATTAATTTCAACAGCATTTCAACAGGTTACAAACATTCTACAACAGTGTTACTCAATTTCAACAACCTTATGAGGTTCAGCTCCCAGAATTCTGGAAACTGAAAATCGTATATGTTAAAGGTTGAAAAACACTGTACTACCCTTTAAAGGCAACTTCATGTAAACGTCAGCATCCCCTCCATGAGCTAAGAAAACTTTGAATATCACGAAAGACCTTTACAAATAACAATCCTACTATAACTATGAACACTTTTATTACCTGATATCAATAATCACTAAAATGGTGTTTGACCATTTATATATCAGTCTCAGGGACGCAGTGGCTCAGTGGGTAAGACGCTGAGCTTGTCGATCAGGAAGGTCGGCAGCTTGGTGGTTCGAATCCCGAGTGCTGCGTAACGGAGTGAGCTCCCGTTACTTGTCCCAGCTTCTGC
>JANHFQ010002211.1:14193-25647 GCA_032468035.1 Aparallactus werneri
ATCTATCTATCTATCTATCTATCTATCTATCTATCTATCTATCTATCTATCTATCTATCTATCTATCTATCTATTGCATTTATATAGCCCTCCATCTTACATCAAACTCCAGAAGACTCCCAATCAAAAATTAAAACAACATAAAAGTATTAAAACTATTAAAAACAAAAATCTGGCACCAGTTCAAGCTTCCAACATGCTGTCACCTCATCCTATCCTAGCATTTAAGGTAATATTCTTCAGTGTTTTTAAGGAGACTAGGAGGACCACTAACAGGCTGGCATTTGACAGCTTCAGGGAAAAGCATCATACAGGAGGGCTTGGCACAGTAAATTTGAATTGGCCCTTTAAAAAAAAAAGTATTTGTCCTCCCTTTATGAAGTACTAAAGCCAAAAAGGCACCTTTTGCAGCCAACATGTTTTAAAATTCCAGACCTGTTCTCTGCCTGAAATTAATTTCCTTCTGATGCTGATTTGCAAAGAGAAAAAGCAAGTACAAAGTAGTTTATACCTTTCCCCCCCTCCATACCTGTTTTCCTTCAGCACTTCTGGAATCTTGCAGCTTTCTTTTTATAGTACCTGTTAAGAGTGTAATATTTCTATAGTGATTGTAAGGCCTAGGGAGGTTTTATTCCTGCTAAAGATCTCCGGTGTAAGGAGGAAGCCAATCAGGTTGCTGCTACTGGTGTGATAGGAACTATCATCCAGCATTGTTTGATTTTTGTACAGATACCCTATCCTATTGTCTTGTTTTAGAAAAGACTAAAATTAAATAGAGGTAGTCCTCGACTTATAACAGTTCGTTTGATTGTTTGAAGTTACAAAGGCATTGAAAAAAGTGACTTCTGACTATTTTTCACACTGATGTCCATTGTAGCATCTCCATGGACACCTGATCAAAATTCACATGCTTGGCAACTGGCTCGTATTTATGACAATTGCAGTGTTCTGGGGTCGTGTGATCAACTTTTGTTACCTTCTGACAAGCAAAGTCAATGGGTGAGACAGATTCACTTAATAACTGTGTTACTAACTTAACAACTGCAGTGATTCACTTAACAACTGTGGCCAAAAAAAAAAGTTTGCAAAATGGGGCAAAAACTCACTGAGCAACACAAATTATGGGCTCAGTGGTGGTCATAATTGTTGAGGACTACCTGAATTTGTCTTTGGAGAGTCTCTCGCTTCTCATCCAAAAAGCTGCTTCAGCTCTGACTGGATGGTGGGGAATGGAAGGATTTATACTCCTCTCAGACAGCTGGTCATTTGCATTCTTTTAGCAGGTTGTTAAGGTCACCTGGAGGTTTATCTGTGTCCTCAGAGTCACCTGAGTGGTGCAAATGGGTGTGGAGCCTTCTTGGAACTGTTGAAGGGACTGTGTTGTAGATTGGAGATAGATGATGTCGTATCTAGAGGTGGGGTCCAAAAATGTTAGCAATGCAGAGATGGTATTCAGCCAGTTCCGACAGGTTCTGTAGAACTAGTAGCGATAATTTTGAGAACTGGAAAATATCACCTCTGATTGGCTGACCCCAGCAAATACCATCTCTGATTGGCCAAATGCATAGCCACACCTACCAAGCAACACCCATGGAACCAGTAGGGGAAAAATTTGAATCCCACGACTGTAGTAATGGGTTCACTGCCCAGTTCCTGGATGGGCATGGGCATGGTGAGCGTGGCCTAGTCAGCCTCCTGCACCACGGCGGGGGGGGAAGTTTTCATCCTCCCCAGACTCCAGATGCTTTCTTCGAGCCTCTGGGAGGGCGAAAATGGCATCCCCTGGGCTCTGGAGGTCCTCCGGAGGCCAGAAACAGGCCCATTTCCAGACTTCTGGTACTTCTGGGAGCCCATTTTTTACCCTCCCCAGGCTCCGGAGCTTTCCACGAGCCTCCGGGAGGGTGAAAACAGTTGGTACATCTGGTACTTATGGGAGACCTATTTTTCGTCCTCCCAGAGCCTCTGTTTGGCCCCTGCACTTACCTGGTATCCAAAACAGGCCACGAGGAAACTTCTGAGAGAGGAAGGGCGGGGCAGGTGGGGCCAGCCAGGAGTGGGATTTGTGAGTTCCCCGAACTGGGCAGACTCTTAGCAAGAGGTTTGCCCGAACCTGTGGGAACTCCCAGCAGCCTACCCCTGGTCGTATTCCTCCCCCTCTGTTGAGAGAGGGCTGTTCAATATTGACATAGATGGTCTCTTTGACCCCTCTTTCAAGCCAGCGATCCTCTGAGTTCAAAATATGGACTTTGTTGTCTCCAAAAGAGTAGCCTGTCTCTTTCAAATGCTGAATCTAGTCCTGATGTGTTTGTTCTCCTATGTTGCCTCTTGAAAAAAAGCATCTCTGGGACTACCTGTATTATATATTTTAAAAATTGTATTGGCCACCCAACCATATAAATCTATATAAAAAAGAGACACCAAACTAATGCAGGTGCAGCAGACAGCCTTAGAATTGACAATGAAGGTAATAGAGAACCTATATCTTTTAGGATTAACTATGAAGAGTAAAAGAACCAGCAGACCAAAAATACACCACAGACTGGCACTTGGTGTGGTAGCAATGAAGCTAGGCTGGGTACAGATCATCCTGGAGAAGGTCTATCTGTGTGGTTGCTAAAAGTCTACCAGAGGGTTGTCAAAACTCACGGCCTGCGGACCGGATGTGTCACATGCTGGCCCCGCCTCCACCCAGGTTAGCGAAGGGGGTGAAGTCCCGATACGTCACATGATGCTGCCGTGACGCCACAAGTTTGACATACCTGGTCTAATACAACTTTATGGCTATTGAAAACACTTTTTGAATGTACCAGAGGGTTATAAAGCTGCTAGTGTAATATTCATTTTTTTAAAAAAAGATACATGATGTGTCTTCAGTCTAGAAAATTCTGCTCATTTGGAGAAAATAAAATGTGTCTTGATGACAAAGAATCAACATAACTTTTACAAAAGTAAGTTTGGCAATGTTTACAACTTAGAACTCTGAAAGAATTCTATCACATATCCTTGTATATGAACAAACTACTTGTACTGGAATTTGGTTTCATAATTTCTAAAAAAAATTAATTTTTGTTAAATTTTTATTCACATTTTTATGCCGCCCAATTCCCAAAGGACTCTGGGCAGCTTACAGAATCAGCATATATGTATATATGCCCCCAGCATTTTTGGGTCCTCGTTTTACCTACCTCAGAAGGATGGAAGGCTGAGCCGACCTTGAGCCTAGTGAGATTCAAACTTGCCTTAATTACAGGCATCTGGCAGTGAAGTGCAAATACAAATTAGAGCACTTAACACACTGCACCACTTACGGCTCCATAAAAGAGGATTGCTTCACAATTGTAGAATGTGTTTTCATGTTATTAGAATATGGTTGTCTTCTTTCCTCAGCTGCCAACAATAATAGAGATTATTTTTTCTGTTTTACTTTTTTTATTCAGGTTTTGTCCTAGTAAACATATATTAAACACTGTCCAGTAATGGTATCACTACTTTGCGTATACCTGACTTCTTTAAATTTGCATTTTTGCATTCGCATTTTACAGTTTTTAGAATGTTTTACAGTAATATTTTCAGGCTAAAGCGGATTACCTGAACTCTTGATGTAAACATACAGTGTTTTTGATAGATGACTAAGCGCATCCCTAGAGTAGTCAACAATTCTTACCACCTAATTATAGTAAACTGCACAGATGTATTGTGTTCATAAATATAGTCAGTGTTACAACTTGGCAGTACTTTAAATTCAGAAGTGAAAAAAAAAGCTCTGGAATATATGAGAATGTTCAAGTGACATGTATCTGCAACTTCTTTTTGTAGGATTGCATTGCAGTGAGAACAGTGTGATTCAGGAAAAAGATGCAACTGCTTTAAAGCAGAAAACTCCAAACTTAGCAACTTTTAAGACTTGTGGACTTCAGCTCTCCATTACACTGGCTGAGGAATTCTGGGAGTTGAAGTTCATTCATCTTAAAGTTTGGAGCCCCCACTTTAAAGTACAGCTAACAATTGCTACGTATGTGCCCTTTTAATTCCAAAGCACTTCTTTGTTCCTTGACAAGGAAGTGACAAAACATGACATCAAACTTTGTTGTTTTTTTCTTTCCTACCTTTCTCTTCTCCTGGCTGTATTTCACATCTTCTTCCTCTGTAAATTCCAACTGTTCTTGGCTGTTAATCAAGAGAAAATCGGTTGAGTGCCTTTGGTTATGTCATCCATGGCTGTAAAGCTTTTATTATCTCTGCTTATTTGGGAAAGGAAATTGGTTCTGGAGGGGGAGGACTCTGTCTTCAACTTCCCTCTCCCCAAAAGCTAACATTTGAGGTCATATTCTGACATCCTCCCATAAATGTATCCAGACCTTTAATTGTTATTTATGAGGGCTTTGCAGCTGTACACTTGTTCCTTCTCAGTTCTGCAAAATAGAAATCCCCTTCCCCTTTCTTACCTACCATCCCATGTGATGCCTATTACCAGATGGGGTTTTTTTTTGAGACCTGTAGAAATTATGCATTTGACCTAGTGATGATCTCATAAACCCATTCTGAGGTATGTTGTAGATAAGGTGCAGCAACTGTTGGCCCATCTGCTAGCCTGTGGTCCTCCCAGTAGTATGAATTGGATGAGAACAGATCTCCAGCTAGCCATCCATTTTCAACCCCTCAAAGACATGTCTGGCTCATGAATCTTTTGTTTGAGGAAGATTTACTGAGGAGCAGTAACTGAGGAGAATCAACATTTAGAAGAAGGGAAGCAAAATATTGAGTTTTTCAGGGTTTTTCCTTAGAGAAAGAGGCATTATTGCTCTTTGATCACTTGCCTTTTTTTTCTGGGCAATCTGGTGGAGGGAATTTAATTCCTCGTGTTCAATTCAATCCACAACAGTGTAGCAGCTACAAAGGAGATGCTGTGATTGAGACAAATGAAGAACTGGCTTCTCCTTCTACAACTCCATTTTAACTTACCTTTCCTAAGCATTGTATTACTGAAACTCCCATTGTCGTGACCTTTAACCAAATGAAACAGTGCATCATAGGGCAACAATTTTGGAACCAAGGTACCTCAAATGGGCTTTCATACAGAATGTGTCCAAAATCTGGGACACGTGACTCCAGAGGGAATGAAATTTGGGGAGGTTGTAGTTGTTCAGTGCTACTGAATGCGATTAGGGTCACATTCTGTGACAATTTCCCAGCCAATCTTGCAATCCCCCACTTACTCCTTGCCCAGCAGCAGTCACATAACCTGTTTTAACATGGAAAGAAACAGGAAGGGTGATGAAAGGGAGAGAGAGAAAGTGGGAGTAGGAAAAAAGATGAAGGGAATCCCATGGACCCCACACACTCCCCTGACCCATGCTGCCATCTGTGCACTTTCCGTGACCCATGCCACCTCCCATGTCTTCCTCTACCAATTAAGCACTTCTTGCACAGCCCTACACACCTTCCCTCTTACCATTCCCCTACGCCCTCCTTGACCTGCATGGCACCTCTTCCACAATCCCATGCACCCTTCCCACCCTGCAGCCCTCCCACACACCTTACCCAACCCATGCAGTGCCTCTTGGGCTTCCTCTACACCATTCCTGATCCATGGCACTCTCCAGTTCACCATCCCCAACTGGCATACTACTCTCATGCATACCTGAACCCCATGTGTTCTTTTTGATCTATACCATCCTCACAAACACCTTACTTCACCATGTGACACTTCTTACACACACTATGATCTCAACCAGGGGTGGGATTCTCCCGGTTTAAAAACCAGTTCACTTGGTGCAGGGATTTTGTGCATGTGCGCGCGTGAAGCGTGCATACGCCAAATGTGTGCTGCACGCGCAGTACTTTGGGGCCAAAAATCAGCTGATCAGCTGATTTTTGGGCCTAAGGTGATGTACGTGCAGCACGCACCAAATGTGCACTACATGCGCATCACCTTAACCCCGAAAATCAGCTGATTTAGCTATGGGTTCGGGCCTAGGTTTAGCCGAACCAGTAGCTAAATCAGCTGATTTTCGGGCCTAAGCTGATCGCATGCATCAATTTAGGCCCAAAAATCAGCTAATTTAGCTACCGGTTTGGGCATATAGCTACTGGTTCGCCCCGAACCTATAGCTAAATCAGCTGATTTTTGGGCCTGCGGTGATGCACATGCATCACGGGCCCGAAAATCAGCTAATTTAGCTACTGGTTCAGGTATGTAAATCAGCTGATTTTCGAGCCTGTGATGCACACACATCACCGTAGCCCCAAAAATCCGCTGCTCAGCTGATTTTTGGGCCCAATGTGTGCGCAGCACACGTTTAGCTACCAGTTTGCCAAATTGGTAGCCTATCTTACCAAACGGTTTGACTGAACCGGGCTGTACAGATCCCACCCACCCCTGACCTCAACATAACCTTCTTGAAACGTATCACCACCCTGTGCTCCCTTCCCAACTTGCACAGCATACACCCCTTGCCACCCTTCCTGAACTACACTACCCACCCACATGACATCTCTCACACACTAACATGTGCCATTCTTGATCACTAGCACTGTGCCCTCCCTCCCTCAACAGGAGCCTCGTACCTGCCTGCTGGCCTTGGAATTGCAACTTCCCTGCTGGCTTCCCCAGTGACTTTCTCCCTGAAGGCTTCCCACAAGCAAAGTGAAGAAATTTCTAAGAAACCTTTGGAGCACGATGGAGGGAACATGACCACTATTGGAAGAAGCAGGGCTGTTACAGAAGATGATAATCCTGCCATAATTACACTAGGTATAAGTTGAGCTGGGAGAATTACTTTGGTAGGCTTTCAAAATTCTGTTTTACTTTACTGATAATAAAGCCTTTTCCAAAATTCAAATGGTTCTAGTTTCCTGAGTTTGCATGCCTTAAAACATGTCAGATGGGTGTCAGTTGGAGTGGGTAACCCTGGATTGACAAAATAAAGAAGCTTGGCATTGCACATCATTTCTGTTTCTATTTATATTTTTTTAATCTACTTTTCCTTCAATCTGGGGAGGGGAGCCAATGGGGTGTAACAATTTATGGTTGGACTAAAGCTATGGAGAGCCAAGTTCAACTCCATCTTTAGCCTTGGAAGCTCAGTGAGTGACTTTGAGCCATTCATTTTGCCCAGCCAAATCTACTCAGTGGTTGGTTATTGTGGGAGAAGGACATGGGGAGATGCTTGTGCTACCTGCCTTGAGTACAGAGAGAAAATTTAGCTCATCTTCCTCTTGAATAGATACAGTAAATGAGTTTCTCTAGAGACTGAGACGTTATGCTGAGTTTAAAAAATACAAAAGGAAAAGAAACTTCAGGCTGAAATTGTAAGCACTATTTAAGTCACATTGAAATCAGCGCTTGTCCATTTTGATTTAATCAAGGCACTTATTAGTGCAGAACAGACTTTACTAGAATAGTGTGTGTGGGTTCCATGTATTATCGCCTGATTTCCTGTAGCAGCAAGATGTAGCTCCAGATTAAATTTGACTAAAACTAATTCTATCTCTTTCCTTTTGAGCCATTAATGCAAGTTTGTGCTGGGAAAGCAGCACTCCAGCGCAATTGCCTATGGCGTAGAAAAAAAATGAAAATTTATTTTGAAAGGCTGTTGTTACACTTCTAAATCATTCTCTTCCTCTATTTCTACTTTTAAAGATTTCTACTCTTGAATTATCAAAGAAGGCAGGTGAAGTGACATAAATGGAATTGTTCTGCGCATTCCAAATGATTTCTATGCACCTTTGACATATTTGCACGTGTATCAGAGTTGTTATGTCTGTCTACAAAAAAGAGAAATAACCCAGGTCATGTTGCTAAAGGATTATTGCTGGATACTGCTCATCTTTCCTAAATTACCCCCTCTTCAGGTTTACTAATCTAATCTATCAAGATTGCAAAATGGTTTTGATAAGGATGTGTATGGAGATTCTGTGTCATCCAGGTCATGGTTGTCCCAAAGGTGCTTTTTCAAAAGGCAACAGGACTTCCTTTGTTTTTCCTCAAAGATCCTTCACTTCTCATCCTAAAAGCTTCTTCAATTCTGACTGAATGATGGAAGATGGAACAATTTATATTCCTGGTAGTCATCTGGTCATTAGCATTCTCTCTGGGGTCAATTTGCCATGGCCAACTCTCCATGGCCATCTCACCATAGCCAATTTGCCATGTCCCCCAGCGAGCTGGCCATGGTGAGTTGGCCATGGTGAGTTGGCCATGGTGAGTTGGCTGCAGCAAGTTGGCTATGGCAAGTTGTCTCATTTACCTCTCTGGAAGTTGTTGAGGCCACTTGGATTATCAGATTCCTCAGTAGTTCTCATAGAGAGTGCTAGTGACCAGGTGACTGCAGGGAATATAAATCCTTCCATCCTCCAGCATTCAGTCAGAACTAAAGAAGCTGCTTGGATGAGAAGTGAAATGTCTTCAAGAAAAAAACAAAGAAAGTCCAGTTGTGTTTTGATTGAAGGGGCTGGAATGGATGGAAGAAGAGAGACCCTATGTCATTGTGAATTTTTTTGCTTATGGACATTGCTGGCGTTCTAGGCCTGGAAAATGAAATGTTTTGTTTATTATGTTGTGGTCCTATCTCTTAGCCTGCTAATTGGGAAAAAAAACTTCATGATTTGTCTAAATTCTTGCTCATTCACCCTGAAATTCAATTCTGTAAGTGGGAAGAATGAGAAAGTACTGTTTGGCTCTGCACTAGTTTGTTTTATCAATCTGCAGATTGACAATCTTGTGCAGCAGGGAGCTTGCCATAATTGTGTAAGCTGCTCACATGATCTCGAATGAGTAAGGAAGTGCTGTCATCCAGCTGTTGCTAAACTACAATTTGCAACAGATTTTATCATGCTGAGAGTTATAATTCAGTCACATCTGGAAACATACATATTTTCCATCTTGATGTAGCAAGGCGTCTTCACAAATATAGTAGCTCCCACTGCATACACCCAACGTAAGAGAGTCACAAGGATATCCCAGTAAGAATATGTAAGAGCGGCAGACAAATAATATTTGCTAGTTGCCAAGTGATTATGGGAGAGAATTGTTGAAAAGGCAGCATAATCCCCTGTTGTAGGGTTGCTTAGAGAAGTACTGTATTTTTCAGAGTATAAGATGCACTTTTTTCTCCCCTAAAAGAGGCTGAAAATTAGGGTGTGTCTATACTTCGAATGTGGCCCAACCCACCATTTTCACCCTCCCTGCTGTATCTGTTCCTTAGAAGATCAGCTGCATGGTGCAAGCAGCCTTTCAGCCCCAAAGGGGTGCTCACAACAGCTGATTGGGAGGGGTATTAGATCCACTGCCAATTAACTGCTGCTCATGCTGAATCAGACTGGCTGAAACTGAAACTGAAGCAGATTGTTTTCCTTTGTCTCTGTGCTGAAGCCTGTTGCAGTTTCAGCCAGCCTGATTCAGCAGCTGATTTGTGGGTGGATCTGCCTCCTGGAATACCCCAATCAGCTGTTGTGAGCTGTTGGGGAGGAAAACAAGGGAAAGAAATCTGCCTCTACCTCCCAGATTGTTTCCCCCTTGTTTTCCTCCCCAAAAGCTGGGTGCATCTTATACTTTGGAACATCTTATACTCCCAAAAATATGGTATGGTATATTGTTTACACCACAATACGGTAACCAACCATGATGAAATTTTGGGAGG
This sequence comes from Aparallactus werneri, assembly GCA_032468035.1. Taxonomy (NCBI): domain Eukaryota; kingdom Metazoa; phylum Chordata; class Lepidosauria; order Squamata; family Lamprophiidae; genus Aparallactus; species Aparallactus werneri. The sequence continues at coordinate 23,835 of JANHFQ010002211.1, forward strand.
TGCCACCTTCAGACTGTAGTTACCACTGATATATATTTCATTTGTAATGAGTGCTTGGGAAAAAACACTTAAAATGCAAATGATTAGAGTTGTGATTCTCCCCAATCTTCTCCTATATTATTCTATAATATGAATAAGCAAATATTAAATAATATGTTGATATGTGAGAAAATTGATGTTCATAAACCTTGTGGCTCTAAATATGGGATTGAAGAATGTTGAGATAAACATAATAAAAATTTCAGAAGGTCTTGCCTCAAATTCTAATAATGGGATAAGATTAAGGATCTTTTTTTTAGCATGCCATGGTTTTCAGTGTTTCAGAAGTACTAAAGTAAACCAGAATTAGTCAAAATTGCATATTTTTACATACCTCTAAGAACAAAGTGTGTTTATGCCAAATTTAGGTTATCTTGTGATGAATCAAAAATAGTCCTATATGCCAAATTTAGGTTATCTTGTGATGAATCAAAAATAGTCCTTTATTAGCTTCATGCTTTGTTTGTCTTTGGATTGGTTCCTGCTTACTAAGAGAACCACTTAAGAACCTTTCACTTTGAAATACAATTTTCTGATCAGGATCACTACCCTTTTAAAAACCTCTCTACACTAGAACTTGTATTTATGCTTCTATCTTAGTTGTCATAAAATGGCTAGATGTTCCCTAATCATCGTCTGGTTTTTTTCTTAAAGAACAATGAAAACTGAGGTCCCTAAATATTTCTCAATATTTCAACTGTCCTTACACAAACATGTTAATAAAGCCTTACTAGGTTATGTTCAAGCAACATCAAACGCCAGCAAAGGAGTCTAATGTGCATACAGTATATGTCAACATATGAAGCTGATTGCACAGCCAGCCTGGTTGCTTGGTGAAAAGACCTGACCCACTCTTTCTAGAAACACCGGCTTGCATTAATAGCTCAGTGTAATTATGGAAGCTTTTATTTTTAGGTTATTAGGGTAACAGCCTGGATTTGATGCCTTAAGTGATTCACTCTCAGAACTGAAGGCTAGAGAACCAATTGCATCTTAATTTGTGCCAGGGCCAAAAAACAGAGATGGACGGGCTTTCTGTACATAGTCCAACTGCATGGTCAGTATTCCCCCCCACATGCCAAAACCAAACAGAGTAATCACTGATTGGGGGGGGGAGGAAGTACCCTAATGCTTTGAATATTTTGGAATCACCAAGGACGTTCTCCTAATCAAATTAACTTCTTTTTCTGTTTTAAATTATTATTATTACTATTACTATTGATTTACCGTAATCTTCTATTTGATTCACAGTCTGGGACTGGTGTAAAAACTTAACAGTTCAAGTCCTAACCAAGGACCTAAGAACGGTTAAAGTAACTATTGTTGTTTTTGTTGTTGTTGTTAATCATCGCACAGTCAGGCAGATGTTCCGACTGGGTTTGGCATTTTTGTCTACCTATCAAGTCCTTACCAAGGACCTGGGATAGGCAAATCTGGATGTTTGATAGTGTTTCAGACATCGTCGCAGGATGGAAACTGTTCTAAGTAAAGCCGCCTCCTGCAATTAACTGATGGAGAATTTGTCAATGCCAATGGTGTTCAAATGGTGCTCCAGTTGTTTTGGGATTGCACCCAAGGCACTTATTACTATTGGTACAACCCTTGCTTGCCTTTGCCATTTCTAGGTCTTTGTATTTTGTTATCTTCTCCAGTTCTTTTTCTTCTATTCTGCTGTCTCCAGGCACTGCCACATCCAGACTTTATTTTGGTCTTTCTTATCGACAATTGTTAAGTCTGGGGTGTGTTGTGCCTGTGTGCTTGAATTCCAAAGTCC
>JANHFQ010002211.1:25747-38019 GCA_032468035.1 Aparallactus werneri
GGACTTCTGGACTTCAACTCCCAGAATTCCCCAGCAAGCCATGGCTTGCTGGGGAATTCTGGGAGTTGCAATCCCGATATCTTAAATTTGCTAAGGTTGAGAAACACTGCCTTAACTGATGGCCCCTTTACCTCTGATTTTTGTCCCTTCCCTTCCCTCTCCTCTTCTCCCCTTCCCTCTCCTCTTCTCCCCTTCCCTCTCCTTTCCTTTCCTCCCCTCCCCTTTTCTTCTCTCTGACCTTGGGTTCCCCTTAGCTGCCTCTTTACCTCTGGCTGTTGTCCCTCCCCTCCCCTCCTTTCCCCTTCCTTCTCCTTTCCTTTCCTCCCCTTCCCTCCCCTTTTCTTCTCTCTGACCTTGGGTTCCCCTTAGGTGATGCCTCTTTATCTCTGGCTGGCTGTTGTTCCTCCCCTCCCCTCTCCTTCCTCCCCTTTCCCCTTTCCTTCCCTCCCCTCCCCTTCCCTTTTCTTCTCCCTGACCTTGAGTTCCCCTTAGCTGATGCCTCTTTACCTCTGGCTGTTGTAGCAGCAGCAGCAGAAAACTGGGCCAGGCTGTCAGGACAGATCAGCATCTCTTCTGCCTTGGTGCTCGCCTACTCTGCATGTAGCTTTGGTTACATTGGATTGGGGGGTGAGAAGACGGCTGCATGCATGCTAGGCCGCGAGGGATTACTCATTGCTCAGATGTGGCCAAGCTTCAAGGCACAGGAGAGCGTGCTGCATGGGTGGCCAAGTGAGGCATAAAGTAGGACCTGGTCCTCTTTTTTTTTTTTTCCAAGGGCTGCCAGTTGTGGTAGAATGACTTCCATAACGTCTGATGCCCAAGCTCGGTTCATTACCTTGGAGTCTACCTTTGAGGCAGAATCTCAAGGGACGCCTCACAGTTCAGCCCTCTTTCTCCATCCTACTATTAGACCAAGGATGAAAGAAAGGATAACAAGGGCAGCCTCCAACCAATCTCTCAAATCGTCAGTTCCAATCAAGACAATAGTTTATTGAACCTCATCCTTGTATGGCAGCATGCCCATTATATAGCATTTATAGTATTTTTATTTAGTAAATCTAAACCTACTACAAGCATTATATGCCTATTCTTTAGAAATGATTAGAAATGATTCAATGATTTGAATTGATTACATATACCAAGATAACTAAAATTATGCTCCAAAACTAACTAATTCTAACTATATTTTAAATAAATTTAGCTGATTCAGTTGGTTTTTTTTCCTTCTTCATTTGTATAATGAATTCTTCTTCTGGTAACATTGTTTAGGGACTAGAACTTTGCAAAAGTGTTATTTCCTGGATATTGAAAGTCTTAACAGTACCTTCCTGAGAATACCATTTAAGTGGTGTGCGCATATATCTTTTTTCTTTCCCCTGCCAGCAAGTTATGAAGTGTAGATATTTGCTTAAAAAATGGAGAAGGGGTTTTTGATCCTCAGAATGAAAAGTTCTGTGCTCTGCTTGATAATTGTGGTCACCTAATATGTACAAATACTCCTGCTTGTGTGATTGTTTAAAGGCGGGCTTGCTAGTTTCCCTGTGAGACTGGGAAAGAACGTTCTAGTAATCTCTCTCGGGTCATTTTTCCCTTCCATTTCTAGTATCCCTCCCAAACATAATTTCTTCTAGTTAGTGCTTCATTTGCATGTCATACCTAAAGTATGTGACTTTCCAATTGCTGATCATTGTTTGGGGAGCAATCAGCCTATGATTGGCCCTGGACCAATTGATATAGTTTATTCTTGCAGACCATAGGACTCCTTGTGTCATTTCCAAATCCATAATTCAAATCCCCTTTCTCTGGCCTTTAGTGTCCAGTGTTTACACATATATGTAATCTTGGAAAGGCCATTGCTTATTTTAGCTGTTCTTGCTTTACCTGTCATCAAAATGTCTTTATTTGGCATGATCTGCCCAAGTTTGTCATTCCCTTCGTGCATAGGATTGATTCCTTTTGTCCATCTTTATTTGTACTTGAGCCTAAGAAGACAAAACTACCTACTGTTTTCACCTTATCCACCTTCACCTGTAAATTCACTAAGCATGCAGGAATATTTTGTCATATTAATATAATATTAACCCAGATTTTTGTTTTCCAGATTTTCTTTTATAATGAATTCTTTTAAGTTATCTAATTTTAACTAACAGAACGGTGCGTTGTCTGTCTGTGTGAAACTATTACTCCAGCTAAGTATTCCATCCAACTTGAATCAGCTTGGCTTTTGACTTCTCCATTTGGCGCCACAACAGAAGTATACTGCTTGCCAAGCCGTTTATCTTTGTTCTATTGCAATTAGGCGTGAAGATTTTCAAATTCTGATTCTTTTTCTTCCTTTTTTTTTGGCTTTCTCTTAAAGTTGGGTGGGGGGAGGTATTCAGTTGAAAAGATTGAGTGGTGTGCATGCTTGTGAGCAATTTTGCAGCAGAAACATCCTGCCCATCTTACAAGATCCTGCCATTAGAGTGAATGGGAGGCCAACTGGGGTGGTGCCTATTGGCACCAGGACTAACGGGCACACTTCCATCTTGACACTAGGGCAGGCCAAGTTAGCTTTCAAGGACAGGAGTAGAATTGTGCTGATTTTGTAGAATAAAATGCTCCTGCCAACGTGCATTCCCTCAAAATCATAAAATTTTAAATTTTAATTTTCAATTACTAGTTTTAATTTCAGGGTTTTATTTAATCAGCTTTTAAATTGTATATTGTATCTTGTGTTTTTAATTTACCCTGTAAGCTGCCCCGAGTCCCAGGAGAGGGGCGGGGTATAAATTGATAAAATAAATAAATAAAATAAATAAATGCGGTTCCTGTTTTTACTACATTATTTGTATATTTGTGTTTTAGTTCCTACACATTCAGTAAAGTCCAATTTAATTCGCATCTTGTTCCTGGCTGTCTTATAAAATTATCCAATACATTCTTTTCTTCATTGACAGTTTGCTTAACTTGAAGTCAACCTCTCTCTTCATTATAATATAAAAATATAATTATAATGCAATGTAATCCACCCTGAGTCTCAGGAGAAGGATGGTATACAAATTTAATAAAATAAATGAATAAATAAATAATGTAATAATATGATTTTATTATTTTTTTTATCCCACCTTTATTACTTTTAGAAGTAACTCAAGGCAGCAAATATACATAATAAACATTCTTCCTCCTATTTTCCTCAAAACAATAACCCTGTGAGGTAGGTGGAGCCGAGAAAGTGAAAGGATATTTTCTTTTGGTTCTGAAGTGTTGGCTGCTTATTAGGACTGAATTATGGGAATGTCTTAAGTGTATTTCTGAAGATGGAGTTACACAAACAAGCGTTTCCAATGAAGAACTTGGTAATCTTTAAGAAATCAGACATTCCTTCAGTTTTCCTGAACCCTGATTTGCAGTATTCTAAATTTTGGTGGATTGCATTTCTACAGTATCGGAATCACTCTATGGAATTCCCAGATTGTGCAAAGCTGATTTGAGGCTTTACAGATCCAAAACTATCTTTTGAATTATTGTATTGTTGAGACACTCTGACAACTACTGTAGATTTTTCATTGCTAGCAACTTCTAGTCAGTTCTGCTTCCACAAAGCTTACACAGTAGTATCTCTTACATCAAATGATGTTTCTGAATAGTTTTCATTAATAGAAAATGTGGATAATCCAATTATGTCCGTAACTAATTCCTTTTTTTTAAAAAAATGCAGTCTTGCCTGCTATGATCCTTACAATTTCTCTTGAAGCCAAGTAAATACTGGCTGACCAGTTCAAAGTCAGGTCAACCTAATGGTTTATTTCAGCAGCTGATGATTTTCCTAGCGGTGGAAATCTACATCTTTTCAGCTTGGTTTGGAGCTGGCTGGGCAGCACCAGAGAGGGGAAGAGTTCCTGGGCCTTGCACAGAGTCATTAGAAGTAGGATTCTGAACTTGGCTATCTGTAAATAAGCTCACAACTGTGTGGTATTCCTGGCTCCAATCTGCTTGCCACTGCTAATTTCATGCCCTGTGATCCAGGTAACGCACCAGTGCTTGTTTCGTCAGCCAGGGCTTCAGCTCCTTTCTTTAGCTCAGCAGGAGCCCAGAGATGCTCCTGCTGCTGATTTTAAGCTGACTAAAATTTTACTTTGCCAAAGCATCTGGGCAGGACAAGGCTGGCTTTTCCTAGAAGCCAATGGTATTTGCTGTTTGGGGAACATAAACATAGCAGCGCTTAAATGTCCAATATGATTACCTGTACAGAAATATTGTTTGGTTCGGATGAAGAAGCAATTACATAGGTACTAGCAAGCCATTCCATCACCATATCCTTAAAATAGTTTGAATTTTGATCAGATTGATGAGTGTGGAGTTGGATGTAAGAGCTTTTTTTCCTCAGGGAAAGCCGATTGAACCAGCTTCTTCGCGATTTTCCCAAGCAAACTTTTCACACATCAGGATTTTGCATGTTCCTGTTCTATCTAAACGTATGAAAGGGAGTCTGTGGGAATTAAGCAACAGGGTTTGGGACAGCAATCTTGATTTTTAGGCCTCCCATCCTATAAATAAGTCAGGAGATGTAAAAGTATTCGCTGGACTGTCTGAATCATAATGTGCCAATGTTAGTGATGTATGACAATGTTTCTCAGCCTTGGCAACTTTAAGATGCATGGACTTCAACTCCCAGCATTCCCCAGTCAGCTAGGCTGGGAGTTGAAGTCCATATATCTTCAATGTTGCCAAGGCTGAGAAGACACTGATCTGTAAGTTACCAAAGGCATGAAGAAATGGAGCTTTCCCCAATCCTTGAAAAGATCCCTAGTTTTAAAAAAGAAGGAAATGTTTTATAAACAGATGTTCAGCATGCTTCAGAATGCTGCCACAGATGATGGAGGTATAACAGAATAGTTTTGATGAATTTCAGCCTTAGTAATGGTAGAATTGAATGACTGGCAGCCATATTCAGTTTAATTTGTATGAGAGAAGTACATAACTTTTGCCCCATAATTTTATTAAAGATCACATTGAACCAAAGGGACTTTTTTTTTCAAAAGGCAATTGGACTTTCTTTGTTTTTGCTTGAAGATAGTTTGCTTCTCATCCAAGAAGCTTCTTCAGTTCTGAATGAATTTCTTCAGAACTGAAGAAGCTTCTTGCATGAGTAAGCAAAATGTCTTCAAGCAAAAACAAAGGAAGTCCAGTTGCTTTTGAAGAAAAAAAAGCACCTTTGAGACAACCATGGCCTAGATGACTGAGAATCTCCATAGAGATCGTATTAAACAGATAAAAATTTCGAAGTCTTTCTTTAAATCAGTTTCACAAAACCCTGTCATTTAAAATCTTTCCAGAAACAACTCTAAAGTCACCCCTTTGCTGAATATTGCAAAAAGTAAAGATCTTACAAAGCCGAAAAGATATCATTTTCTTCCTTTTTAAACAGACTGAAGTGAAACTCACACAGTGACTGGCAGGCTTGTGGGTCCCGATGATTTTTCAATCTTAAAAAGGCAATTTAAAAAAAGTAAAGCGATTAAAAAGATGAGGTTTGCCCAAATCTTGAATCCATGAAAGACTGCATTTATGGCTCAGAGCACAATAGAACCCATCACTCCCAGCTGACCCCAAGGGTCTGCAAAAACTTCAATTCTTCAATCTATTCACAACCCGCCCCCCCGCCCCCCCAGCAGATTGGAGTATATATATGGTCAATCTTTAGATCTCTTTTTATTCCAGAGAGAATTTTATCAGTCTGAATCTCACATTCAGCTGCCTTTTTGGCTGTACTGCCCCCACGACCCACAGTGTAGAGAAAAGTGTGGGCATTTGTTTGCCTTGTCACATTGGAAGTTGGGAGTTATCATCCTTTTCTGGATAAGACCAATACTAGGCCTTGGTTGAGAATACCTGGAGCCCCAAGTGAGGAAGACCAGTTTAAAAACTAAAGTAGAATTTAATACAACGTTAACTAAATGCATTTAATCCCCTTGTATTCATATAGTATACACACACACATACTATCTATATCTATATCATCTACCTAGTGCATTTATGCATGTATGCAGGTATGTATGTATGTATGTATGTATGTATTACATGTAAGATAAGAATTAATTGTTTGGCAGTAATTGTCCTTGATCTCTGAAACAGTATTCAAAGTTTGGAGAAGTCTATTGCTTTTTCTTTCACCCTTTTCTGTTGCAAGAAAACCAAATGTTATTGAGATTTTCAGCCGTTGGAAATGGGAAGTTAACTCACCATTATCATCAAGAGTGGAGCTCAATTTGAAGGGGATATTCATTCATTCATACATATATACACGCATATATACAATTTCTAGGTCACCCAATCTCAATCACTCCAGGTAGCTTTACCTTCTGGTAATGGCCACAGAAGGGGACTTTTTCAAGGATATCATGGCTTAAGTGAGAAGGGTTATATTCCCTCCTCAACACAATATAATCTTCATGATAATCAAGTGGGCACATCTGTAATGAAATTCACAAAAACAAAAGACATTACTGCATGTTTCCTCAGTAAATAAGAGGAAGTTTGCCTCTGAGAGTCTTAAAGCACTGAATTATTCACATTAACTACTGTCTGTGATTTGATGTTTGATTCGGTAGGAGAATATAGTTCTGAATTCAGCTTAAGGACTTCCTGGAGAAAATGTAGGTTTATCCCAATGTATGAGGCTCCTCTGGTCATTAGAATCCCCCCCGCCCATCTGTAGATCGCCATTGTAGTCTCAATGCTAGGATTCACATAGTGTGCATTACTGGTTACGGGAGTGAGAAGTTCTCCTTTTTTATTTGTGTTGTATGTAGACAGTCACATGATTGATATTCTACCCAACAGCCTATTAATAGTTACTTGGAGGTAGCAGGCGCACTTTTCATCTAGATGTTGGTGGTTTGATCGTTGTGCAACCTCTGCAGTTTTGAAATGGCATGAAAATGTGATCTTGGGTCCCGGGATCTCAGTGGCTTTGGTTTGTGATGGAGAGATCTGGGCAGAAGTCATAACAGAATAACAGATTTGGAAGGCACCTAGGAGGTCTTCTGATCCAACCTCCTGCTCAAATAGAAGACCATGCATCAGGGGTGTCAAACTCGATTTCATTGAGGGCTGCATCAGGGTTGTGTGACCTTGCGGGGGGGACCAGAGTGGGCATGGCCAGGGTAGGCGTGGCCAGCTTGACATCAATTGTGTCAGTGTGTTCTGCCAGTGAAAATGGGCTCCCGAGCTCCATTTTTGGCTGCAACAGCCTCCTGAAATCCTCTGCCAGCGAAAACGGAGCTCGGGGGGGACCCGCATGCAGCCCTCTCGAGCTCTGTTTTTGCTGGCAAAGGCACTGCAGGCCAGTTCTTCACTGTTTCCAGGGTGGCCCAACGAGTCAGATATAAGCACCCTGCAGGCTGGATTCAGCCCCCGGGCCTTGAGTGTGTCACCCCTGCCTTGTATCATTCTGGACAAATGGCACAAGACCAACAAACAACATAGAGGAACTTGAACCCACAATCCCCAGCTCTGGAGGCTGATGCCTTATTGATTAGACCAGGTATCCTCAAACTAAGGCCCATGGGCTGGATACAGCCCGCCGACTCAATCTACCTGGCCCATGGCTGCTTTTTGAAAAAAAAAATTTTTTGCTGCTGGGCCTTCCCACCTGCTTGCACTCTATAGCTACCTTTATTCGCTCTGTTTGCAGCACAACTGAGCTGTTTTTCCACCTAGGGCCTTCTGCAGGAAGTTTGTTTTCTAAAGAAAGAAAATTCCTGCAGAAGCCCCTAGGCGGCAAAACAGCTGAGGCATACTGCCCCGCCAATCAGCTATGCTGCAAACAGAGCATGCAGGCAAGTGGGAGGGCCCAAAAATGTTTGATTTTTTATTTTTTTATTTTTGGCCACGCTCACCAAATTGGCCATGCCCACCCAGTCACATGGTAACCTAGCCACACCCACCCAGCTGGTCCAGCCCCCCAGCAGCCTGAGGGACCATGAATTGGCCCCCTGTTTAAAAAGTTTAGGCCATGAGATCACTCATGTCCTTGTCCCTTTTGCAACACATTTTCTAAAACTCTGTTTTGATGCTTGTTGCTTTTTCCCCCCCTTTCCTTTTAGAATTTCTTTGAAAGCTACATTTCTGTGGCTTCCACTGTGCCTTCGGTCCTGAGCTTGATTGGGAACTTCCTGCTAGTCAACAAGTAAGTGTGATTGCATTAGTGGCTCTACTTTTCCCTCCTCCCCTCTGGCCTGCCTCCTCTGGCCTTGGCTATGCCATGTGTCTCCCCAGGCTGCAGCATTAACACAGCAGTGATTTAAAAAGTCAAGCTAAAAACTCTTGATGAGAAAATGGGCTTACCCAGAAAATCCTCTGCCACACAGCAAAACTTCTCAAAGTCATAGCGTGTTATTTGCTTTTGTCCTAAATTAAGACAGACAGTATCCAAAATCGTCTAAATGATCACTTTTACTAGGTTAATGGAGGCTGCTCCAAACAGATGTTCTCCAGGGGAACTTCAATTCATCATGCTGGGCAAAATCAGTAGGAAGGGTTGTTAAATGTATGGCAAAGATGAGAATCAGCAAGAACTTAACAAAGAAGGCAGCGGCCTCAAATTCAGTAGCTCTATGTTGAGCAAAGAGGAAGGAGAGAAAAGAAGGAACCCAGGTCAAGATCTCCCTGGCGGATTTAGCTGTCTGCAGTGACATGGAACTCAAGGAAGTCTTGAGTGCTACTTTAATGGCAGTGGACTATTTGAAGACAGCATAGTTGCTAGCTGTGCAGTTTGTCTCTCTCATATGCGAAATGAAAGTAGGTCACAGAGAAGGTGGGATGGAGTGATCAGCACTTCTCTACTATCCCTGTTCCTGCATGATCCTTGTGTTTTACAACTTGAAAGAGGTGCAGGAAAAGAGTTGCGCAGGAAAAGAGTTGTAGGGGGGAAAGTACAAAAATCATAGGCTTCAATGTATCAGGATTGAGAATTCTATATGAAGCCCCAGAATTCTGTTTTCCATTTCTTTTCCTGCTCTTTTAATACAGAGAGCTCTCACACCACTAACTTACATTTTGGCATGAGAATTCTTACTTGCTCAAAAACATAATCCAAACCCCACCTTTTAAAATGTCCTTAGGTATGTTCTAAAGCAGAGGTGTCATAGTCGATTTCATTGAGGGCTGCATCAGGGTGTGGCCAGCTCGACACACTCGGGGGCACCTGAATGGTGGCCTGAATGCTCTGCCAGCGAAAACGGGCTCCCGAGCTCCATTTTTGGCTGCAACAACCTCCTGCAACCCTCTGCCAACCTGAGGCTATGCTTGGCAGGACATTAAAGAGGCATCTCCAACCTTTCTGACTTTGTGAGCCATCAAGGAAGGGAGAGGGGATGGTTCTGGACACGCAGTTTGTATGCGCATTTACACAAGCAGTGGGTGTGCGCACCTGCCCCCGTGCAAATGGAGCTGCACGCGCTTGTCTGCTGCTTGCATGGCCCAGTTCTGAATGGGCCATGGCCCAAAGGTTGGAACCCCTGCATTAAAGGACACTTCCTTCTTTTTTAAACTATCATTAACCATCACTAAGGGAAACTTCCCATAGAGCTGCACTCCTCTTTGCAAGAGAACCCTGGTGGGGTAACTTGTTGATTCTCTACTGCAATGCTTCTCAACCTTGGTGGCTTTCAGAGGTGCAGACTACAACTCCCAGAATTCCCTAGCCAGTCGAGGAATTCTGGGAATTGAAGTCTACACTTCTTTAAGCTGCCAAGGTGAAGAAACATTGCCGTACTGAAAGGCATCTTGGTTTCTGGCCCTCTGATGTTCTGGGAAGGATACTTAATACTGTCTTTATTTTTCCACATCTTTACAGAAAAATTAACTGACTGTCACAATAAAGCCATTGAATACTTGCTGAAGCCTAGGAACTGATACTGGAGAAAGCCCTCATTTGCTTAAATGGCATTCTCTGTCCAAAATGTCTCCATTATCTTTCTTATACTGTGACTATCCTTATTTGTAGAATTTCTTAAACAGAGAATTAAATTATCTGCCTCCCCACAAATTCCATGAAGTAAAGTTGACGCAGAGACCTGAGCATCTTATATATTCTCTAGCTTGGGAATCCATTTCACAAAACCCATTATGCTTAATGCGTTACATTTTAAACATAGCATTCATTTATCTTTGGCACATTGTTGATTCTGTTGAGTGGCGCATCCATAATCAATAAGTGCTTTATTATGCTAAGTTTTCAGCATCATAAATACACATGAGTCTGGCTTGCATTTATGGAAACTCCCAGGAAAATTGGTTCCCTGTAGCTTGATTGCCTCCAGAGATTAACTTATGACTACTCCATGCTCCATCCTTTTTAAGACACTCTGTGATCACTAAAATGTGGCGATGGGTCTGAACTGGATCTCATGCCTAACTTTTTTCAGGATTAAGATGAGGAAGAAACTGAGCAGACCTGCGTTGTCCACTAGCACATCTTTTTGCCCAGGAATAATTCATTTTGTTTGCTTCTTGTTTTTCTTTAAAGTTATCTGTTCAAACAGGTAGGGTTTGTCAAAAGACCTAGAGTTGGGCAGGCAACATTTCTAGTTTTTGCAGTCTCGTGGCACGAAGAATATCTCATTTAAAGTAACTTTGAGAAAAGGTGTTTATCATAAAAAGATGTTAAAGTCAGGGCCTTATCCATGAAGGCTAAGTCAATCTTTCCTCTGCAAGATCTTTGTCACTTTCTACCTTTTCTCTTTCCCAGCCCCTCTCCCTTGAATGATGTGGTACTTACAATCTTACTATGTAAATAAATAAGAAAAGTTTTACAAAGTTAACTTTCCTGTTTAAATAAATACAAATCTGAAATGTTTTTTAAAAGTTACTACAACTTTCCCATTTGAATAAGAATTTTTTAAAAAAAAGTAACTTTCCTGCTTAAATAGCTGATTATCTAGTGGCCATGAAATACTTGGGTTATATGTTTTTCTCTGGGCTCTTCTACTTTTTTGTTATGGGTTCTTTTGAAATTGCTTATATAACATATATTACATGTATTCCCCTTTCATACAACCATAGGGCTGGAAGGGGCCTCAGAGCTTCTAGTCCAACACCCCCCCCCCGCGCGCAAGGCAGGAGTCTTTACACCACCTCAATCTCTTCTTAAAAATGTCCAGTGATGGAGCAGCCACAACTTCTGAAGGCAAGCTGCTGCACCGTTATGAAATTTCTCCTCAGTTCTAAGTAGCTTCTCTCCTTGATTAGTTTCCATCCATTGCATTTTGTCTACCCTCAAGTGCTTTGGAGAATAGCTTGGCTCCCTCTTCTTTGCGGCGGCCCCTTAGATGTCAGAAGACCGCTATCATGTCACCCCCTAGTTCTTCTTTTCACTAGACTAGACAAACCCAATTTGTGCAATCATTCTTCACATATAAATATCCCTTTCAGTTATAATTTTGGCAACCCTTTTTGAGTTGCATATAACAAACTAACCTAGTTCCGACATTCTTTCTTGTTATTTTTACCTTCATACAGGGGAGAGGTCACAGCATTATTATGTTCATCAGGCACAGATGCAACCTTGACACATATTAAAAGCATCACATAGCCAGTCTGTAATCAAACAATTCCATCTTTTAAGCATCTCTCTAATGTCATCATCTACACATTGCAACCTTACTATTTTTCAACGTTCTCAAACATTGATGGCTTCCTTTTCATCATCTTTTTCCTGAATGCCAACATTAATAATATTTATTTCAGTTCCGTTTTTTAATTTATGACTATTGTTGTCACAATGCACCTTCCAATAGTCCCTCGTTTCAATTCCATCTCAAATACTTTCATTAGTTTTCCTTTTTATTACATTCATTCTCCTGGGGCCTCTTCATCCATCTCCCAAAGAAATTGTTATTTTCTTCAACATATCTTTGCATTTTCTTTCTTTTAAATTTAAAATTTAAAATTCATTAAAAAAATTTTAAAAATAATGTCAAATTACGTTTTTGGTGCATCTATCTCTTTCTCTTTGTATGCATTTAGCTGTATCTTTCACTGTTCCTCAACAAGTGGAAGATATACCGTATATTTTTATATGGATTTTATTCAGCCACCATCATCCCACCAAACTCTTTTTTTAATATTTTAAAATTAAACTTTTTAAATGAGGCGAGGTGGCGCAATGGGTAAAATGCAGTACTGCAAACTACCTCTGCTGACTTGTTTAGCAGTTTGGGAGATCGAATCCCACCAGGCTCAAGGTTGACTCAGCCTTCCATCCTTCCGAGGTCGGTAAAATGAGG
>JANHFQ010002216.1:87072-100551 GCA_032468035.1 Aparallactus werneri
TATCTATCTATCTATCTATCTATCTATCTATCTATCTATCTATCTATCTATCTATCTATCTATCTATCTACACACACTGATTCTGTAAGCCACCCAGAGTCCTTTGGAAGTTGGGCAGCATAAAAATGTGAATAATTTTTTTAAAAAAAATTCTGAAGATTGGTGGTGGAGAGATGGTAAAACAAAATGCTTTTTTCTCCCTTTTTAGGAATAAAAATATTGCTGCCTATCCTTTTTTTTCCTTAAAAAGTTCTATTGGAATCACTGGATTTTAAAAAGTCTCTCAGCATAGTACATATGTGTATCCAAGCTTACCTGCACAAGAGAGACTAAACACTGAATTATTATATAAAATGTCTCTCTGGGGCAATCTGTAAATTGCCCCCTCTTCTCAAGAGCCTGAGGAAAGGCAAAATGAAAGGAAGCTAGCCCTGCACTTTCACATGGAAAAATGCCATAATTTAATCCCTTTTTATTTAACAGATAGTGACTGCAAAACTAGAGCCACGGATGCCAGATTTCTAACACAGGCAGTTCTGTGGAATCTTAATTTTTGACTCCCTGAAGACACAAATGCTCTCTGGAGGGGACACACACACACACACACTTCCTTCTCATCTAAAATCAATAGAACACTAAAAGAAAATCATTTGTCAGATGACAGCTATGTACCTTAAGTTTCTGAGTTTTTCATAATATCTGTCTTTCTACTTATTTCTTTGAGGCGAGTCGTTGGGTGCAAAGCTAAAAAAGTAGAATAAAATGATCATAAGCTGTTTTGTAAAAGAAAAGCAGGAATACCCTTTATCCTCTAATGCTGTGCATGTAAAGTCCACAAGGTTTACTTTCTTGCTAATAAAGTGTGGCAATATTTGGAAAAAGGAGAGCCAAGCCACTGCCATGGGGTTTGGGTTCATGAGAACCCAAAATGCTGGGGGCAATATATGCTGATTCTGTAAACCGCTTAGAGAGGGCTGAAAAATGCTTTGATAGGCAGAATATAAATACAGTGCTATTGCTATTGCTATTCCCAAAGATGAATGAGAAGAAATTACCATTCTATTCTAGTCCAACCCCCTGCTCAAGCAAGACACACTATACCACTGAGCCGTAGTACTTCTGCTGACTGCCTGCAGTTTGGTAGTTCAATTCTGACTGGCTCAAGGTTGACTCAGCCTTCCATTCTTCTGAGGTCTGTAAAATGAGGACCCAGATTGTTTAAAGAGGGGTGTAAAGCACTGTGAAATGGTATATAACTCTAAGCGCTATTGCTATTTCAGACAAATGGTTGTTCAAATGTAATCAGTATTTTGTTTAAAAACATGGTATAATTATTGTTGAACTGCTACAGCACCAAACAATAGTAGTAGAATTGTAATAGCTGTAATTATAATTTTCAAAGGCATAGAAATTAATGGCTTTTCCATGTATTCAATAAGACTAGAATATACATTGAGGTTAAATACTTGGCATAATCTACTAAGAAACCCTTTATTTTTATTTAAAACTGATACAATGAAATGATGTCCCAAATTGGTAAATATCTGGGCTTCAAATATTTTGCTAATGTTATAATTATAATAACTGTAATTACATAATTATATATGTATCAAATCAGTGTTTAATAACCATTAGTTTATAATTTTAAATTTTTAAAATCTAATTCAATTCTAATGATAATTTTTAATCAATAGCTTATCTTCCTACCTCAGAGAGGGGCTCCGGGTGATGTACCATGTATTTATTTATTGATTATAATACGTACATAACCCGGAGCCTCTATCTGAGGTAAGGAGATGAGCTATTTAGAAATATAAAATATAGACTTCCGGTTTGACTTCTGGTAGGACTGGTCATAGGGTCCGCTACCTCTGTGGATCCAAGCCCACCCCGCCTGAGGGCTCCTAAAGGAGCCTAAGCTGCCTTGTAGGGACAGCGAAGTGAGGGGGAACATCCAGACAGGTCAAGGGAGCTGCATCTCCCCTTCCTGACACTGGCAATCCAGGTAGCTGATGGTAGATCGAAACGCTGCTAGGAATGGCAGCCATGAAGCTGCGACCATTCCGGACAACGAGCGTGCAGGAAGAAGATTGAAAAAAGTAACAGGTGTACATGGAAGGGTGACAGAATAATTTTCCCAGACATAATCTCAGGACAATTTTGAAAGAAGTTTAGAAAGATTCGATATAGACAGGAAGCGGCATATTACTCGTAAATGAGAAACGAGTGGAAGGAGGCATAATCTCTGGGCTCAGGAATGAACATCTGAAATAGAAAGCTGAAAAGTAAGACTGTGTTTGGAATTAACTTGGAGAGTGATTTTGGCTACGTAACAATTATGGGTGAAATGGGGGAAACGGTGGTGGACATGAGAGATCCATACAAGGTGCTCTCCATGAATTGTGAAGAGATAAGTGAGGATATAATTACAGTAATGCAAATGGGATGGAAAAAATTGACAATTCTAAGTGAAAATCCATATATTTACGAGATAGTGGAACCTATGGAGCTGATTGGGAGTAACAAAGAGGAAGAGGCGGGTTATATGGAAGATGAACAAGCAGAAAAAGAGCTGGTGGTGATGGCTGAACAGCCCAATCAGTGGATTAAGAACTGGAACAAAATCTTCTCCGGTAAAGCAACATGGATGAATCAGTATCAGGAGAGGTGAATTAGAATATGGCTGGATGGCGAGGAGAGCAGGCGATTGAAGAAAAGTGGCATATGGAGACTAAATAAATATTATTTTGGTGAGGATGGAAACAGCAGAAAAGAGCTGGGGTGTGGAAGACAGCAAGACAGACTTGACATACTATATTTATAAGGGAAAAAAGGAGGGATGATGGCTAGTGGTGGCCATTTTGAATATTTAAAAAACCTGATAATTAATTGTGGCTGAAATCGTATTGGGTTCAAGTGAGACTATAATTTTATAGAATAAGAATAGGCAATTAGATGTTTGTTGACAGTGTTATTATAAAGAGATTAATTTTAATTTTAATAATATTTGGAAATAATTCTGGCCGATTTGAATAAGAATGAATTGGGTAATTTAAAAATGGTAATTTAAGGTATCAGTCTGCTAGTGAATGATTATGTTGAGTTGATGAATTGTATTAGTGAGGGGTATTTGGAGCCATGGGTAATTTGATGCATTAGAGATTGACACACTATATTAAAAAAAATTTTTTTAAAGGAAGTTTGATGAGAGTTTTAAATCAGAGATATTAGAATATTGTAAAGTTGTCAAGTTGTAAAGTAAGGATGGGCAAATTAAACATTTGTTAATATTGTTATTATGACTAGAGTAATTTAAAAAAATGTGCACCAATGCTTCCTCAACTCTATCTCGGTCCAGTCCTGGGCTAAATGCTGCTGCTGATGAAGGAAAGGAGGAGGGACAAAAGTTGCTGCCTCTCAAGGAAAGGGTGATGGCTTTTACCTGCAGGTGGGCGGGTGGCGTGGGGGAGCGACTTTGGCCGAGCTCTGTGAGGGGATCAGAGGAATGGGTAGAGGAACTGTCCATTTGCCCCTTTCCCGGCAGCTGCTCTTCTGGTTTTTGGCATGCATGCGTGTGTGAAGACCAGCTGGCTAGTCGGCCAGAATCCAGAAGAGCGAAGGCTGATTCCTCAGTGTGCTAGCCAACATGGCTCATCATGCCACTTGTGGCACTAGTGCCATAGGTTTGTCATCCCTGCTATAGGGCTTTACAAATCTTTGGGCAGTTTACAGTGTAGAAGCATTATTTGCATGTTACCTCCAACAATCTGGGTCCTCATTTTACTGACTTCGGAAGGATGGAAGTGACTCAGCCTTGAGTCATACCAGGATCAAAATCCAGGTTGTGGGCAGAGTTTGCTTGATATACTGGGCTTTAACCACTGCAGGGTTAAATGTAAATGCTCCTTCTTATCAATAGCTGCATATGTGCTGTAGTAAAGCACCTTTAGATGTGGTAGGAGGCCAAGTACAGTTGAATGTGTCTTCAAGTGTCAGCCCCATGAGGTGGACCAAAAAAGGAAATTAACTCCATAGGAAGGCTAAAACTATTTTTTTTCAGTAGGTCTGTAACAACAAAATCTCGCAAGTCTAATTATGTTGAGGCAAAATCATGAAAATATATCAAATAATCTTTTTAAGCTAATTGCAGATAGTCTTACTCATTATTATAGGAATGACTAAGGTAAGCATTTATATCATGTAACACAACAAGGATGTTAGGTTATCATTATTATAAACAATGCAGAGTTTAATGTCAAAAGGCTTATGAATAGTAGCAGCTTTGAAACTGCTGAAGCCCTACAAAAGGAAAACAGAACATGCTGGTTATCTACCATTAATTATTTAAACACAGAGCCCATGTGGGCCATGAAGTCCCACTGATTTACTACATATCAGGAATAAATTACCATTTGTGGACTGGCCTTTTTTTTTTTGGTAGTGGCAAACTTTCTTTAAAATAATAAATATTTTAAAGTCATAAATCTGGATTCTAGACTCTTAACAGAAGGGAAGATTGATAGCAGGAAAATGAAGGAACACTATGTGTTTGTGCATGTGTGTGTTTAAAATACTATCTTGGTTTGTTTGTATTAGAATTCAGAATTCAGCAAGGGCTCAAAGTCTGCTTATTTTTTCTATATACTGAAAAAGAAGGGATTTTTTTTAATGGAACCCAGTATCCCAAAAACCTTAACAACAATAACAATGACAATGAAACCCTCTTGTTTATTTTACACTAACTGAACCTAGATTTGGTAAGTGCTTTCAAAATTAAATAATACTGGCCTCTGAAATGTAAACTATTTAAAATAAATCTGTGCCAAAATGTGTTTTTCTTCCTTGGAGAATACATGAAGGGCTTGTTTTCCTTTGGAAAAAAAATGCTTCTGACTTATTACTAAGATAAGATGTTTTGCAATTTTTCCAGAATTTATTTTGGAGATGATTTTGAACTCATTTGATTATTGCAGTGGTAGATTGTTCTGCTTGTGCTGCTGTATTCCCCGTACAGGCAGTTCTTGATTTACACCCATAATTGAGACCAGAATTTCCATTGCTAACAAGCACATCCCATTTTACAACGTTTTTGTCACAATTATTAAGCAAATCACTGCAGTTAGGTGAATCATGCAGCCATTCCCTCTCCCTTTCCTCCAATTAGTTACATTTCTAGAAACATAATTTTATTTTACCATTCTTAGAGAAAGTGTAGATGTTTCCAGAATTACATTGAATGATTTCCTAGTTCAGTTGTATAAGTGAAATCTTGAAATAGACCGACTATGCTATATTTGTTCTAGGTTTGTAGTATGTGTTACATATTTTGGTATATACATTCAGTTACGATTAAGCATAAAGTTAATATTCAATTTTATATTCATAGTGCATTCCCATTACTGACCAACAATACTCTTGACCTAATATTAAATCAATTTGATATCATTTTCTTTTCTATTAATTTTTATAATAGATAACAATAGGCATTCACACTGGAGAAGTGGTCACAGGTGTCATTGGCCAAAGGATGCCACGTTATTGTCTTTTTGGGAACACTGTAAATCTCACAAGCAGAACAGAAACAACAGGTGAAAAAGGAAAGATCAATGTCTCCGAATATACTTATAGGTGAGAAATTAAATTTGCCTGTATCATTGTATCTACCATATTTTTAGGAGTATAAGATGCACTTTTCCCCTCTAAAAGAGGCTCAAAATTAAGGTGCATCTTATACAGTGAATGTTGCCTGAACCCCACCCACCCACCAGCCACCATCCTTCAGCCTCTGCCTGTCAGCAATTTGACTCCTTGCAGGAACAGTCTGATTAGCATAAACAGCTAATTGCTGGGCTGACCATCAGCTGTTTCAGGCTGATTCAGGCTGCAAGGATCTTTTGGCAGACAGGCAGTAATGGAGGTGAGAGCTCTGTGAAAATTTTATTGTATGAAACTTTTACCAACTTTTTAGCCTTGCCATCCAACATGCTTGCATTTTTAACAAACATAGGACATTATTACTAGAGACTCGGAAAGGATCCAGGAACTACTAATATTATTTTAATACCAAGAAACCTCATGGCATCTTTAGAGGATTTTTTGCCCTTCTGTCTCTCCTTGTTCTGCTCCCTGCTTCTGCTCCCCTTTGCCTCCATCTGTCCCTTCGTTCCCCTGTCTTCATCTGTGTCACCTGGCTGGGAGCCGTCTTTGGGTGAGGGCCTCTTGCTTGGTGTGTTCAAGGGCTGCCTTCCGGGGACAGCCGGGGGTGGTCCGGCAATGGGCAGCCGCTGGGGCTTTCCATTGCTGGCTGGGTGTGCCCCACGGAGGTCAGTGGGAGCTCGGCATGGGTGGCCCACCGAGTGAGAGTCTGCAAAACCACTGTGAAAGTTGGACCATAAGGAAGGCTGAGCATCAAAGAATTGAGGCCTTTGAACTACGGTGCTGGAGAAGACTTGTCCCAGCTGGTCCCTCAGGAAACTAAGACTCTTGAATCCATTAAGTTGAATCAAAAGAATTTTATTGAGAGAAAGTGATTTCAGGAAAGCAAGGCAGAATCTGAAAAGTCTCACACAAAGCACGCAGCAATTCTTTCATTTCCCCAAACCCAACCCACCATGGTGGTGGACCTGACATGCTGCCCCCCTGAATAGAGACATTAGTCCTGATCATAAAACATAAAACAAGATAAATGTCTACCTAGTTGGCAAAATGCAGTGGATACTTTCAGCCGCCTCAAGCGGATTCCTAATTTTTCAACCAAAGCTGGATTAACCAGGCACCTGGTGAAGCTGAGTCTGGCAGGGTCCATAAAGTGGCCTTCAACCGAGGCTTGGAAATTTATCTCTATGGAGAGCATCACTGGTGTGACCAGACCACTTACCAGGAGATCATCATCGGTGTCAGTTAGCCCCTGGCCGTTGGCTGGTGGGATGAGAGTTTCCTCTCGCTTTGGTGATGGGGTGAACTAGACAACCTCAACTCCCTTCAGCGCTGTTTTCCTGGTATGCTGTGAGGCCTTGGTGGCTTTTGGGTGGGGGGATGAGGTGTTTTCTTGGCTGGGTGGCCAGACTTGCACTCTGCTGCTTGGTTCCCTCCTGGCCATATTTGAAGCAGGCAGTAGTGGCTGCAGGTTTTGTGGCTTTGCCACCTCTCTCTACTATGGGGCTGATTTCTTCCAGAGTTGGGTTGAGTGGTACGATTTGCATACTTGGTTGATCTCTACCTCCTCAGCCAGGACGTACCAGTCATGAAGGGTGGCAGGGGCTCCCTTCGAGATGCAGGCATTGTACCAGTTATCATTCAGCTCATCTTTGGAACAACTGATGAGGATATCTTCTGGCCAGTCATTAAGTTGGCATGCCAGATCATGGAATTCCTCAGTGTACTCTGCCCTTGCTCTGTGACCATAATGCACGGTCTTGATGCAGTCTCTTGCTTTGCGGTCAGCTAGAAGGTCTTCAAATTGCTGACAAATCATTGTCATAAAGTGATTGAAGTTTTTCAGCTCTGATGCATTCACATTATGGAAGGTCACCATCCAGCAGGCTGTGGCCCCTTCCAATGCCAGGGTGATGCTTCTCACCTTGGCATCTTTGAAAGGGATCTCCTGTCCATATTCTTGCATATATGTCAGAATGTGGGCCAGAAAGAATCCCAACTGCTGGAGGTCTTCATCCATCAAGGGGTGGGGTCTTTCAGCACTTGGCTCTCACCTGGCCAGTTCCCACCAGGGCAGGAGACCTGGCAGGTCCCCTGGCTGCCCCGTCTGCGACAGTCAAGGCATTAGCTGGAACACCGAAACTCCCACTGTGGTGTCTAGCACTGGTGCTTACTCCTCCTCTTGGGTTTGCTACAGCTCACTGGTAGCAGCCTTGGCATGTACCTCGCATGCCTTCAAGGTTTGGAAGGCATTCATTATGAACTTTATGCCTTGCCTCACAAACCCTGAAGGCCCACAAGGCATATGTCAAGCCTGCTACCACTGGTTTTTTTTCAAAAGCTCTTTGCTGATTGCTTGTTCACAGTTGATTGATTTTTTTGGGATTTTTTGACTTGAATGTCATATATTCATCATTGGACTCTAGACATTATGTTGTGCCTTTTTGCTTGCAGAGACTGCTAAAGATGCAATATGATGTTGTATTAGTCAGCATGCTCTGTTTAGGTATATGTATTCATTTTGATCATGCATTGTATGTCCTGTTGATTCAGTCCATGATATATTTTGCTGCAAAACTTGAACTTGTTGATTATTTCAACTTGTTTATTTGGTACATTTGATAGAATTATTAAAAAAGCAGTTGGACTGCTGATCAAGGTTATGTGTGTGACTTACAATTATGCTTTTGCTGTTTGTCCTTCTGAACATGTGAATGTGATTTAATATTTTATAACAAGAGTGGTCATGCTCTGGAGGAAGTGATTGACTGAAAGGCCTTGAGAGATCAGAAACAGAGCCAAATCTATGTTCCATCACATTCTTTTCGGTTAGGAATCCTATAGCTGCCAGACAAACAGTTGCTTCAAAGAAGGCTATGGCTGAGGATACCAGATCCAAGCTGTAAAAATTCAAATGATGGCAAACAATAAAAGTTTTCTGCAACTCTCTGCTCCCTTCTGATGGTCATCCAGATTTTGGCAGCCCAAGAAACCTAATCACTGTTTCTCATGGATGAACCATGCTGCACTGGTCCAGATTTGTTTATATTGAATCACGGCCAGCCTGAATGGTGTCAACAAATCTTCCAAAATTCAATGTTCTACATTTTATATTTCATTCATGCTCCTATTTAATTATAATCTGTTTAATTTCAGATGTCTGATGACTCCAGAAAACTCAGATCCACAGTTCCATCTAGAACACAGAGGTCCTGTTTCCATGAAGGGTAAAAAAGAACCAATGCAAGTTTGGTTTTTGTCCAGGAAGGGCACAGAGGTATGACTAACCAAAACATTCTATCAAAATAAAAACAAAACAAAAATGATTCAAGGACTAAATATGGTATGAGTAATCAAAACATGTTCATCAAAGTAAAAACAAAACAAAAAATGATGCAAGGACTACATATGAAGTCTAAATCAGGCAAAACTGAATGTCCTCTTGAAGAAATGAGCCATTTAAAAATATTGCTATATTAATATATTTGCTATCTTGACAGCCAGTTACTCTTATACATTACCAGACCTTATGTGTTTGTATTTCATGAAATCTCTGAGAAAATGCCAACTGATTAAACATTAATTTTAATCTTTTCCCCTCCTGCACTAGAGTTTGTATTTATTTAATATCTAGTCCTAGTGATATCAGACAGTTTATTGTTTTGTACATTATAATCTAAAGCTCTCTTTACACTGCTTAAATTTTAAATTTGTTTTTAAAAATGGTTACATTTTATCATGCATTTGCACATAGATTGAGGTCAATATTTGGCACAGCCACAGAGCAGAAAGCGATTAACTGTACTTATTTTCAAGGAATAAAATGTGTGTGAAATAAAACTGTAATAGAATTTATACCTAATCTAAAATGTTACTTGTCTAGATTTTTTTTTATTAAGAACATTTAAAGTTCTGTCTATAGAAATGGTCTATATCTTAATATGTATTTAGTTAATTAAGGATATAGCAGATTCATTTATACAGCTCAGTTAAAACAACTATTGTTGAATCTTTTGATTGGAAAATTTCAAATGTGTTGTATTCTGATGGATCAAAATCTGAAATTGTAGGAATGCTGGATTCTTTCTAATGCAGTATGTAGGATATATTCCATACATGTTTTATATTTTATAATATTTTTAAAATCTCACACATGTGCTTATAATACGATGTAACATTTCTCTCTTTCTCTCTCCATATATCTCTGTCTCTCTTTGAGATCCTTTGCTACCAAGCAGGCAACAGTTAATTTATGTGTTTCACCATGAAAAAAAGCCATTTTTTCTGAACATATTTTTTTTTACTTCTTTCTATTGCTTATAGCTGCAACAAATGGCAGAAAGGATGGATTCTGTGCCTATTTTAATTGCTTTGATTTTAAAAGTTATTTAATTTTAATTGCTGATGTGCTTCAAGTTTCCATGGCTGGGAGAATTTTCTTTTCTTTAAAGCCAATCATAGATACTGTAAACTACATGATGTTCAGAACACAAAATAGCAAATTTCAAGTGTCATCTTTTTTTAATAATCTGAATGTTGGAAATAAAAACAAGGACAGCTTTTTCAGAGGGAAGCTTAAAATATAAAACAACAACATAAACTAACAATTAAGAGAAAAATAAAAAGTAAGAAGAAAATAGGGATGGAAATGCAAAAATGTATAAAGAGAAAGAAAGAAAACAAAGATATATATAACAGATGACTTCCAACTTCTGCCAAGGATATGAGGAACATTCAGTTCTTAGTAAATCTATTTTCATGGGCACAATATAATATTAAACTGTTATCATATAAAATGGCTGCAAAATAACATCATTCTTGGAAACAGTAAATAATAAATATCCAATTGAGAGATAAGTAAACAAGATTAGCTTAGCCTTCATTAAAATAAATAGAATCTAATGCTTTGATGTATTATTGAGGAGAAAGAATTAGCTTTCCTAATGTCCTTTGAGACATCACACATTCATATCACAGTAGGTTGCAGGAAAATATCAGTAATTCTATGAAGAAGAAAATGTTTCAAACTATTTAATTTCTGTAATTCAACAATTAAAGTATATTTCTGATATGCCAGATATTATTATTAGATTGTAGTACCTTACTTTTTAAACTTTTTTTGCATGCCTTCAAGGAAGTAACACATGATGCTAAATGAGCCAGCTGAAATGCTGGAGAAGAACAGAGTGAACCCTGTGTGCAATTTATCTAGTCTGGCAGTATCAGATATGACTGCAGTTGCTTCAATTTTATGTCCAATTCCATAATAAGCAGTAATTCTTACATCATGTTTCCTGCTTTTGCTGCTTTTTGTTTAGTTTCATTTAATATTATAGTATTTATGCTATACATGTGCTTCAATACCTTTTGTCTTTCTTCCCAAGTTATGAACATAAATAATCCATGAGAATGCTTGCTAATCATAAAATATTTCACACATGTGCTTTTCATCTCCATATTTAGTGACTAATCATCATTATCTTTATGCTTGTGTACTCAAAACTGTTTCTGCAAGAAGAGAAATTGTGATACCAAGAATCATAAACCCAGAGAACTTACAAACATTGTTTCACAATTATCAATGTACTAATCCATCTGTTTCTTCCAATCTGCTTTTACGATGTATTGCAGTCTTTCTATTAGATAGTTTCTGCATTGTTAGCCTTATACTATATATTTGCTGTTATTTGAGGCAACATATACATTTTCTATATGGAAAAGAAATGAATATAGTTTAATGTTAGGTTTATGGAAATAAAAACCAATTTCTACTCTTAAACTGATTATATTATAGCATAATAAGTTATCAGACATTTTATGTATATAATTGATTTAAATATTGCAGATGTTTAAGTTAAGGATGGAAAGACTTTCACAGAAAAAATCAGATGCCCGATTTTCTCAGACTTAGGGCAATTTTTTTGGTCCCTGATCTGATTTATTTTGGAAGCATGTCTCATATCTATCCAATATGTATGAAAAAGAGTCATTATACAAATCAGAAAGCAGCAAATTGCTTTAAAAATGTTGCTTTAACAACATCCAAGGAAAAAATATGTTAAAGGAAATTACAGTATATGATTGCCAGTATGCTTTGATCTGTAAAAAATTTTTAACTTGAAAAACACATTCAGATCTTTAAAAATCTGGTCCTTATGTAGCCTTTCTAGAAGTTCTTGGTTTTTTTGGGAGGAGATAATTTCATTTGCGTCAGAGCACTGAAAGGGATGTGTTTGCATGATACAGGTTTCTAAAACCAGAGCATAGCATTTCATATATACTGTAGTAGTCTTTTATTTTTCCAAGCAATTAATGGAAAGAACAAGAAAATTATAATAATTCTGTTTCAAGTTCTATCTGGGTGGAATCTCCAAATTAATGATGATGCATTTCTACAAAACATCTTTTCTACTGTTTATCCATAAGTAAAACATTTCACATGTGAGTAAGCAGTGAAACTTTCAAATTATCTTCATTTTATTGCTTTAAAACAATAAAATTATATGTGTGTGAATCAGATGCATCATGTGTTCATATATAATCCTATGGAAACAATGCTTAAAGTAAACAGCATTTATATTTCTATGAAGTACTGATTATCCATATTTCAAATATGTCAAACTAATAAATGTAATTTAGATATATTGTAGGGAATAATAGATGAGTTTAAATTAATTTGATATTTGTAATCTGTATTAGATATAAATGAATAAATCATGATGATAAGGTTAAGGGGAAGGTAGAGTGGGGTCGTTCCTGTCATGCAGAAGACTCAGCTGGTTTCCTGATTTTTTGATTGTGAAACTCGTTTGTGAAGTTGCATTCTAGGGATCAGTTGGGATTGTAGTTAATGTACTAGCCCTCCTGCCTGAGCTGTTCATTTGCTTCCTGTGGCAGAGCTTGTAGTAGTGCAGTTTCCTAGACACACCCCACATGTGGAATCTGAAATGGCTCAAAAGTGACTCTAAGGTTCATGGCCACCATGAGCTTAACCTAGGTCATCAAGGACCCAAGATGTACTGATGGTCACATACTGGACCTGGCTTTTTTGTGCTCAGAACACTCTTGCAGCTTTCTGTTAAAGGGACCTTATGGATCACCACTTCTGCCCTCCAGAATAGCGTTCCTCCTGAGATCCACTTGGCCCTGACCCTGCTGTCCTTCAGGAAAGCATTAAAAGCTTTCCAGCTGGCCCTGGATTGAGGCTATTGATTAAATGCTTGTACGACTACTATTTAAATATTGTGTATTCTCTAATTGCTGACATTGTTATATTTAATCTTGTGTTGTTTTTGCTTTGTTTAAAGATGCTTTTAAACAGTTGTACATTGTCTTGAGTCATTTCAGGTAGCAGTATGTATGTGTGTGTATATGTATGCATATACATCACACATACACACACACACACACACACACACAAATATATATTATGTATAAAATGTGTTACTATTTAGTGTGTAGATATATGTATATGTATGTTTGTGTGTACATATATCTACATACACACATTCCTGCACATGCACAGTCTGTGCACATACATACAGAATATACGTATAAATGTTATTTTAATGTGCACAAGAAAGGTTTTTGAAGCACAGATTGTCCCCATAGATTTTTTGCAAGATATTCTTTTTTCTCCTTTATGTTGGTGAAAAAATAAATGTTAATTTTCTGAAAAGATATAATAAATACACTTTATTCTTAATATTATATATACAATCTGATTTATTTTAAAAAAACGTGTGTGTGTGTGTGTGTGTGTGTGTGTGTGTGTGTGTGTGTGTGTGTGTATGACTCTGCCATTCGAACTTCATCTTCCAAAAG
>JANHFQ010002218.1:78972-90897 GCA_032468035.1 Aparallactus werneri
GGGACAAGTAACGGGAGCTCACTCCGTTATGCAGCACTCGGGATTCAAACCACCAAACTGCCGACCTTTCTGATTGACAAGCTCAGCGTCTTACCACTGAGCCACTGCATCCCCTTAGATGTAGTTAGATGTCGGATAATTTGATTATTTATAACCATATGTACTGAGTATAAGTGATCCTGGAAACTAACCTTTTGTATCGCCGGGAAGTAATTCTTTCCCTATGCTTGATAAATAATGTGGGGAAGTATATTGATTATATTCCTTGATAGTTGAAATAATAGCTACTTAACAAATCTTAAGAGGTTTAACAATTTTTTAATAAATGATACCGGTGATCCTCAACTTATGACTATTGCTTTAGCAACCGTTCAAAGTTATGGCAGTGCTGAATGAAGGGACTTACAACCTGTCCCTGATGTTACAGTGCCCCATAGTCATGTGATCAAGATTTGGTTGCTTGGCGGTCTACCTGCACTTATGACCTCAGAGGGATGTTGCAACTTTTCCCCATCTTTGCTGCCCTTTAGACCTCCTGCTCTCTGTGGCCCTTGTCTCTCTAGCTGACCTTTGTAGTATTTCTGCCTTGCAAAGGACCAAGCATATTTGGACCAAAAAAAAAAAATTAAAAAAAATTATTCACATTTTTATGCTGCCCAAAAAGGACTCTGGGCGACTTACAGAATCAGCATAAGTGCTACAAATTACAGCACTCTACACACTGCACCACTTACAGCTCTTGCAAAGGATCAAAGAATGATCCTTTGCAAGGCAACTGCTGGCCACATGGTGCTTTCTTCCCCAGGTCTGGAAAAACTTCTCTCCATGGAACAGTCCCTGGCGCCCAAAAGATTGGGACCCACTGATGTGGGATGTGCCCAGCACTATTTTATTTTCATGTGCTGTCTACATCCCATGGATGGGGCTTCACTTGTTTGTGCGGACCAGTTTCTGGTATGCCATGGACCGATACTGGTCCACGGACTGGAGGTTGGGGACTTCTGCTCTATGTCATACACCATTTTCCCATCGATTTCCTATGTGCTTGGAATCTGAAGATAAATTGTCAAACTTCATGAATTGGCATCATCGAATTCATTGCAGAAAATCCTATTCTAGTGCCACCATCTCACAGGAGAATTACAAAGGTTGCATCAGTTCCTCACAGTTCCACCATTACTTTGTGAAGTAACTAGAGTTTATTCAATGTACTCTAACTCAGGTCATCAATCCTATCCCAAATACATCGGACAGTATAAACAAACATATTCTGTTTTACAGCTTACTTTGCACTGCAGTCTAATGAAAGAAAAACTCTTGTCCATGTGTAGAGGGTATAGAGAGTGACCTTGAGAGAGAGAGAGAGGGAAGATCCATTATCATAGCAACAAACATAAATGTAGCTTAAGCCCATGCAAAGAGGAATTCATGAGTAAGGACTGTCACTTCCCTAATTCTCAAGAAGATTAAAAAAGGGAGAAGGGAAAGCATATTCGGAATTAACATGATTCTGATACTATGGTCACTCTAATAAAAATAGGACAAGTGGCATCAGTTTCTCACTCTGGTCTACCTTATAGGACTGAGTTTGTTTCAGACAAATATTTTGAAAGTTGTATATAGTTTCAATAAAGATCACAGCACTGGATAAACTTCTAATTGTTCAAAAAGAAATAACGTTCATTGAATTGAATAAAGTTTAGGTAAGTAAATATGACTTCAGCCTTAGTATTTTTTTTAAAAAGCTGATATCTTAAGAAAGAAAGGAAAATATTTCTATGCAATGACATGCTTGCATAGATATCTACAGATTAGGAATATTTTATGATTTATTTATTTCATCATATTTGTATGGCTGCTCATATTTTAAAATACCTAATTCAAATAACTAAATAGTATACTTATAGAGATTTGGAGCTCCTTTATGGACAATCTTAAGTAAGCTTAGAAGAGGTAAGTGGAATACTGTGATATTATGTGCACAATTAATTTTTGAAGTATAACTCAGATTTCTTTTTTTTTAAAATCACATCATGTGTAAAGTTTTTAAAAAGTGCTTGGATATGTGAAGAGTGCTGTACTGAACTGAAATAGAAAAAGATGCACATTATTGAAGGACAGTTTCCAAGTGTATTAAGAAATAACCACAATCACATGATGTTTCTTATTTCAAATTTTTCAAGTTTTCACTCCAAAGCGAATTACTGCTTCCATTTTTTGCCAGAAACTAAGGCATGGTAAAAGCACTAAATGGAGTTTAAAAGAACAAGGAGGCTGAGAAAAGTCAGATAGTTGAGTTGCTTGATTAATACGATTACAGATGTGAAGGTTTGTACTGGGGGGGGGGGTTGGCAATTGTCAAATAAAAGTAGAAGTCTATGTTTCTGAAGTTCAGAAGAACTGATATTCTTATACCCTTGTGAAGGTACTAGAATACAAGAATAGATTTATTTTATGCATTTAGGAGTCAAACCCTTCCAGTGTAAAACCTGTCAGAGAAAGTTCTCCCGATCTGATCATCTGAAGACTCACACCAGGACTCATACAGGTAAAACAAGTGCGTATACTTTTTCCCATTTATATATTATTATTTATTTTACTGAAAGTTAAATGATGATATTTCTAGGAAATTATTCTGGGCATATGTGATACTGATATGTCTTAGCTATTACAGAGAAAATAAGGCTTAGGACGGGGGGAGGGGGGTGTATTTAATTTTGGCAACTTTAAGACTTGTGGACTTCAACACCCAGAATTCCCCAGCCAGCCATGGGAATTCTGAGAGTTGACATCCACAAGTCTTAAAGTTGCCGAGGTTGGACACACCTGGCTTAGAGCAAAATCAAGAGTCATGACTGTTATCCATTGGCAGAAGAATTAAATTCAGGTGATAGAGTTTGCAGTTGCCATAATCTGTCTTTTTAACTCAACTTAATTTGAGGCTGCAACTTCTAGCCAACATTTTAACTAGGACACACAGACACAAATCTTACCGTGTTTTCCCCAAAATAAGACCCACCC
This sequence comes from Aparallactus werneri, assembly GCA_032468035.1. Classification (NCBI taxonomy): domain Eukaryota; kingdom Metazoa; phylum Chordata; class Lepidosauria; order Squamata; family Lamprophiidae; genus Aparallactus; species Aparallactus werneri. Next base: position 81,994 of record JANHFQ010002218.1, read on the forward strand.
CAAAAACAATCCCTAGCCTGATTTTTTGGGCTGGGCCTAATATAAACCCTACCCCAAATATAAGCCCGGGGGAATGGGCATGGCCAGCACGAGGAGTGGCAAGCACATGGGGACTGATGGCGTCCGGTACCAGCTGCAGCTCATTGGCCCTTTGCTGCAGCACAAATACTGATAAGTCCAAGCGTGGAGGCAGAGGAAGGGGGATAAGACAGGCGATTTGCACAGCTGCCTGACTACAGGAGGCTTGCAGGTTTGCATGGGCAGAAGGTGGAGGGAGAGGCATGGGGGATGGGGAAAGCAGGTGATCCTGATGCCCCGTGCAAGTGCTTGTTCAGTGCAGCCACAGACAAGCTGAGAGACAATGGGGTGGAGTGGTTGGCATGTTGGGAACGCCTCTGCCTGGCTCTGCTGCGCACTTTTTGCCCAGAGGGAGGGAGGTAAGCTTTGTCTGCTTGCAAAGGGGAAAGGTTAGCTACATAGATGCTGTGCTTGTTTGGTACAGATTTAGGGCTGAGATTTTTTGTAACCACTCTCATAGGTTTATTCAGCTGAGGGATTAAACAGGGAATTGAATCCCTTGTATTAAATGTATCTTTAAGACACATGCATAAATATGTATTTAAGACACAGGCATTAATTTAATTTGATGATGGTTTAAAATATTTTAAATTGTACATTTAATATTTGTATTACAAATGTTGTTTTTATATTATTATTATTATTGCAAACTTTCAAGAAGCTATGGTAGTAAATGTAATGTAAAGCCTTGCTGGCCATTTTTCCTTTAAGCAGCCTTGTGAAACTTGACTATTCTCAGTCAAAAAGGAATATTATATTGTTATATTGTATTATATTATATTATATTACATTACATTATATTATAATTATCTTTTGTAAATATATATTATATAAATATATATATATAACATAATACACAAAATAATACAATTGTTCAAACTATGAATAGATATAATACTTTAGGAGAACATCCTTTTATAAATCTAAAAATAATGAAAGTTTTAACTGAGAAAATAATCTACTGAACACCTTCTATATGGAATATATATACTGGAAGCTCTCTGAACTCTTCAGAGTATGAAAATGTTGCAAACACATAGAACACATTTTTATTTAAAAGCAATAGAAACTGAGAGATTAACTCAACTTCTATTGGAATCTTTGGAAAGTTGAACATGAGCTTAATGAAGCACCCTATTATTAAAAGATAGGCATCTACTTCAACATTAAGCTGTGATGCCGCAGTTGTTGGAATGCATTCTTACAGGCTAACTCTGCCAACAGCCAGGTGTTAGATTCTGACCATCTCAAGGTTTCCATCCTTGCAAGTTTTGTAAAAGGATAAGGGCAGTCAGCTGACATTTGTAAACCTTTTAGAGATGCTGTAAAGCATTATGCAGTAGTATATAAGTCTAAGTGATATTGCTCCTTAAACAAAGTTCTAGGAGGGGATAAAGCAATAGTATGTATTAGGATTATGATGATAATGTATAACTGTACATTTTGTTAACAGGTGAAAAACCTTTCAGCTGTCGGTGGCCCAGCTGCCAAAAGAAATTTGCTCGTTCTGATGAATTGGTACGTCATCATAATATGCACAACAGGAACATGACTAAACTTCAACTTACCCTTTAGATGTTTCATACTTTTTGCACAACCCAGATGGAATACTATGAACTGTTGCAAACATTTTCAACTATCATCTCTGCTCGTAAGGAAATCTTCAGATGCCTTCAGCTTGGACTTTGGAATTTTCCATTCCAAACCTCAAACGGTTTAAATTTGTAACATTATTCTATTACTACGTTGGCTAGGTTACACTTTAAATTTAGCTATAGACTCTAGTTTATGTATATTTGTTCTTTCCTTCAGAAGATTTTGTACTTATTTTTTACTTGAAATTTGTCACAGTGCTCAGTCATACTCATACATAATGAATGCTATATGCAAACATCAATCCATGCTGCAGTTGTACAATATATAGTCAGATTAATAACCTCCACATTATCCAAGACAGGACAGTTTTATTCTCTTTGGAGAATTTTTACATAAACGGACTAATCCAAATCCTCACTTGCAATTTTCAGAACTGTGGATGTAATATTTTTATATAGATAAATAGATATAAATAACACATTTGAGAGGTGAGGATAAATGGATCTCCCACTGTGCATAGAAATGTTGCATCTCACAATTATTTTGTGAGGTTCCCAAGTATCTTTACATTGAAGGTAGGGGATATATAGGGAGAATTGTCTATCATGCAAGGCCCTTTCAAACTCCATTGAATATTTGTTGTGTGTGTGCATGTGTTTGTGTGTGTACAAGTCAGATTGTGCATGCTGTTAACATCTTGATCTATACACGGTTATTTATCAGCATAGAGATGATAAGCTTATACCATATGTGTGTATTCTTTCCCTGTGTAACTGGGAATTTTGCCTTTGCAGGATTCCCTGTCATATGGGAACAGCCAAATAATACACATAGTCATGCATTCATATATTGTGTGCAAATCCTGATTATGCATTACTCCTGACCAATACACAATGATCCTATGTGTATTCAGTAAACATGATTTAAAAGTTCAGCCACCCATATGATGCCAAGACTGATAATGAAACAATGATGAATATCTAGTTTATCTTATTTTGGGAAAACCTAGGCGCTTAAAGAGATTTTCTAGAACCTACTTATGGAAGAGCAACAGTTAATACGGAATTCATTTCCAAAAGTTAAAAAGTTAAATTATTCTTATGTCTGATTTTTTATATCTTATCCCATCACATTTGCATTTATATATATACAATCTATCATTCCTTTTTTGCCCTGATTAAAAAAAAAACAGAAATTGACAATGTGTGTGAAATCTTTTCAGTAAATTGACAATGCAATTTTGTCCTCAAAATAACAACCTTGAACTCAATTGGACAGACAACAAGAGTCAATATACATAAAAGTCCTCTGTTGCATAGTACTATCATTCTGTGATGTAACAGAATGTCTTTTCCAAATTTGATGATATTAAAGGATTCAATATTTTTTGTACTAACAATGAGATTCTTGCACCAAAGTTGACTGATTTTTATAAATTGCTGTCATGTAGAAAAATTGTATGTTTTTTTTTTGTACTGTGAAGCTGGTCTAATTTGAGAATAGGTCCTTGCACAACATATGGTAATGTAATTATAGAAATGTAGGATTTCTTTACCATGCAGCCATGCTGGTTATATGGCTAGCACGTTGTATAAAACTAAAATTGAACTTAAGAGGCTGGTCCAGATTTTCCATTAACATACGGCTCTTAAGCTTAAACAAATAGCTCTTAAGTGACTTGAACCTCATTTACAATTATATGTGCAAGAAATCAAAAAATAAAATTTAAAAATGCCCAATGTGAGGAAATATATTATTTCAGGATTCGAGTTTATTATTTACTATTAATTGATTGAAATGGTGTATATATCTCTATCTATAAATATATATATCAAGTAATGTATTTGCTTTTAACTAATTAAATTTAGAAAGCAAATAAACATGAGATTTGTCAGGAATCAGAAATTCCTGAAAACTATGGATACCATAAAGACTGTACCTGTGTTGTTCATTGAGCTTTCAAATAAAGCCCATTTAAAGAGAAACAAATAAGAGTCCAACAGATGTCTTATTTCATGGCATATTAGGTTTCAAATTTCCTTAATAGTGTTGACTTCTTTTGTATATAAACGAAAATCAGAGTGACCACTAGCTAACCTGTTTAGGTCTTGACCATAATCTATCCTTCTCACTGGGGAATTGTACTGACAACAGTATCACATTTCATATTATGTTGTGGAACTTCATCTTTTTCCCCAGACACTGATAGGACTGCCACACTTGTGCTGTTTCATTTGCCTTCAGTAACTTATTTCTGCTATTTCGGAACAGAGTTCAAAACTTTCAGTGCAAACTTAATGTAGCTATGCCAGGGTAGGCATTTCATTTTATTCCCTTTAAAATCATAACCTCATTCTACGATTCTTACAAAACTGGGGCTGTGCTCTATAGTGTTAATCATAAATACATTTTTATTACAAAATTCTTCTAGTGAAGCCATGCTATAACATGAAAAATGAATGTACTGTGAATTTTATCCTGGTAACATTTCTTAATTATAATTTGATTTAGAAAGAATGCATAGATCAAGATCTCCTAGTCATTTTTATGGAGTGCATTCAATGCAAACCTGCCTATTAGATATTTAGATAGAGAGGAAGCTATAACTTCCATTACCCCAAACAACTTCGGACAACATTCTAACCTACACATTTGATACGTATATGATAAATACTGTGTTTTACATAGTAATTTGATGACATGAATATTTTTGCTGTTGGTATGTAGAGTATAAAAATGAGCAGAAAATATATTTGCAAGCAAACTATTGGGTTTTACCAAGCAGCTAAGATATGCTTGGGCATATGGCTTTAATTTGTTTTTATCTTAAATTTAACCTGTATATTTTTTTTCTTAAAAATATGATGACAACATTCAATTTTTCCATATTCAGATATAAAACAAAAAGCACTAAAGTGAAGTGGCTTAATTCCCTTCATTGAGTACAGCTGCATCTTCTAGGATAACACAACAGTTAATTCTTCAAGTCGTCTTTCTTGCTTGGGAATTTAATCACTATTTCAAGGGAACTGTGACTCATTTGTATCAGTCAGTTTTATCTTTTGCTGTCAAAAGACAGCGTGCCTCTGGAGAAACTCATAGTAAGAATGGCAAAAAAAGGTTTGGAAAAAGTATACTATATATGCACACATATTTATTTTTATTACACCTTTTTATTTAAAGCTATTTTTCCCTACTTTTCAGCCAGTGTTTATTGTTAATCTATTCAGTCTATTAAAAACTGAATAATCAGATAGTCCCAGTCTTTATAGTCCCAATCTTAAAAAAAACACCCTAAAACAAAAAAAATAAAATAAAAATAAGATATAAGGAAAGGGATATTGGAAGGAGAAGATTCTCCCATCCAAGATAGACAGAAAGCCCTTATGATAGTATTTACATACAGTACCTATATACAAACACACAACCTAATTACAAACTCCAGGTTAAGTAGCACCTAACATTAAACATATTAATGAAAAGTTCTGACTTCAAAGGAATATAGAAGGGGCTTATTTTCCAAAGCAGCAGAAGGCAACACAAGGAACAATGGATGGAAATTAATCAAGGAGTGAAGCAACCTGGAATTTAGAAGAAACTTCCTTAACAGTGACAACAGTTAACCAGTGAAACAAGTTGCCTTCAGAAGTCATGGGTGCTTCATCACTGGAGGTTTTAAAGAAAACACTGGATAGCCACTTGTCTGGAATGGTAGGGTCTCTTGCTTGAGCAGGGGGTTTTCTAGAAGACCTCCAAGGTCCCTTCCAGCTCTATTCTGACTAAAAACAGTGTTATTTTTAGTATAATGCAAGCCTTTGCCATTTGTATCCCATAGGAATATTTGAAAACATTTATACAATAAGCCAAACACAGTTAATAAACCCATTTTTCCCATTCAGCTTGATTTTCCATCTACTTAAAACAAACACATTTTCACATGATGTATTAATGCATCGCTTTTTTGAGACACTCAATGCAAAAATGCTCAAGGAGTAGCATAAAAGATGTCTTTTCAAAACAGATGTATGCAGGCATTCACTGCTCCAACCGTAACACAACACAATATTAAAACTTATTGTATCATTAAGCACACTTTAAATCAGTTTTTTTGTGAAACAAATCACTCCATTTGGTGTCAGAAGTTGGCAGTGATCTTTACTTCATGTCAATTATTTACAGAGTGGCCATGTGTCCTATTTTACAGAAGATGTTTTTCTATTTGAAGACTGCAGGGTCATTCACAGAGAAGGCAGATTGGGAGCACTAATTGTGCCAAGTCCCTCCCTCCCTCTAATAATAATGGATGAGACCATGCCAAGTCCCTCACATTTTACGTGAGTGAAAAGGGATGTGGCTTCAATTACATAGTTGGAAGTGCCATCTTGATGTTTTTGATCCACTCTGCATGTGTACCGAGTTGAATGTTTAAGAGGCCAACCCTTTGCTTGAAGTCAGGTGTTCAATCCATGTCCATTTTAAAAACAAGGAAATATAAGACTGAAGTGCAGAATCTCTGGAATGGTCTATCAACAATTAGTTCATGACTGGCTGAGACAGCAGAGGCAAAACTCACATAAATACAGTGAAAACATCTTACTAATACTATATTTTCTATAGTTGCACTGAAAATACAAAATGGGGTGTATGTATCGTATATATACTCCCTTGTTCTCTTTTTTCATTATGCATTTCTTTCTTTATAGTGATCTACTTAAGTAGTTCTTTCTTATAGGGTGGTGTCCTACAGGCAATAGTTTTCCTTCTAATACTCTAAGGAAGCGACGGCACAGAAATAATATTGATGATTTTGAACTTTGGTGTTTGGAGAAGACTCCTGAAAACTCCGTGGATAGTCATGAAAACAAAGGGTTCACTGAATGAATCAGCCCAGAGTTTTCGCTCAAAGCACACATGATCAGGTTTAAATTTGGACATGCTATGTTGAGATTGAGTTCTCTTGTGAAATCTATAGTGCTGTTAAAGGGAAAGAGAATCACCAGCAGCAAGACAGATGAATTTAATTGGAACAGAGAAGGAGGCAACTGTGGAAGACTTGAAGAGCAGGTTGAGGACACAGCTTGTTAGAAAACTGTCTAGTTAGGTAATCACTAAGAGCTGAGATTCACTTGATAAGAGCCGTGGTGGCGCAGTAGTTAAATGCAGTAATGAAGACTACCTCTGCTGACCTGTTCAGCAGTTTGGGAGATCGAATCCCACCAGGCTCAAGTCTTCCATCCTTCCGAGGTTGGTAAAATGAGGACCCAGATTGTTGGGCATAATATACTGACTCTGTAAACTGCTTAGAGAGTGCTGGAAAGCACTGAAGCGGTATATAAGTCTAAGTATTATTATTATTATTATTATTATTATTATTATTATTATTATTGTTATTGTTATTGCTATTGCTATTGCTATTGTTATTGTTATTGTTATTGTTATTGTTATTATTTTTAAAAGAAAACCAGCCCAATCTAATCACTTTGTGCTTTGTATTTCTCTCTCCTGGAATCAAAGCTACAAGTGTGATTGCGATGCAGGCTGGAGTGGAACAAACTGTGACATCAACAACAACGAATGCGAGTCCAACCCTTGTGTGAACGGTGGAACCTGCAAGGATATGACCAGCAGCTACATCTGCACCTGCCAGGAGGGATTCAGTGGTAAGAACCCGGACGTCACCCACAGCTTCGCCCCTCTTTTCCAGACATGGCAAATTACTGTTCTTTTACACCTTGATCTTTAGCTTAGACTAAGTATTCAAGAAAAGGAAGCCAAACTGCTATAAATAAATACTAGAAACCCTTTACCAGAGTGGAACCTTGTCTATTATACCAGACGATTGACCTATTGGGATCCCCATTCCAAAACAACTTCCCTTCTGTGCGGCCAGAATCTGAAAATAACATTTAACATAGCGCAGGACTTAAGCAAAATGGTTCAATTGAGATCGGCATAGGTGGGACTGATTGGGGTAGATTGCAGGGGTGACACCGAAGTATAATTTTATTATCCTATTTTATCTATATCTTAAATTATTGTATTTTATTCCGATTTCATTTTAAATTGTATTTTATCCAGTTCCACTTTAAATTGCTTTTATCAAATTTTAGTAATCATTTGTTTCTGGAACTCTGCAATTTGATATGGCCCAAGGGCTGATCAATAAATAAAGATTGAGATATAAATAAGTACTATAAACCCTTAACTAAAGTGGAAGGGCTTAGTAAAATATCTGTCCAAGAAAGGGCTGGCTCGGGTAGGCGATTCATATTTGGGAAGGTGGGCCGCCAAAGCACTTCATCTCAGTCTGACCCCTCCAGGTTTTTGGGGAAGCCATCAGAAGGTCTAGTCACAACTTTCTCAACCTTGACAATTTTAAGATGTGCAGAATTCAACTCTCAACTTGGCTGGGGAATTCTGGGAGTTGAAGGCCTTTAAAGTCGCAGCGGTTGAGAAACATCGATGCAGCCTAAACGTCTGCAGAGATTCTCTGTCGTCCAGGTCATGGGGGTCCCATTGTTTCGCTTCTCATCCAAGGAGCTTCTTCAGCTCTGACGGGGGCTCCATTCCCCACTATCCTGTCAGAGCTGAAGAAGCTCCTTGGATGAGAAGCAAAATATCTTCAAAAGAAAAAAAAACAAGAAAGTCCAGTTGCCTCCTGAAAAACCATGACCTGGATGACTGAGAATCTCTACAGACTTTGTGGTAGCCCCTCAATTATTGGAACACTGCTATTGTGTCAACCCTAGTCCTTTTCATTATGCTAGACTAGCTGCTTACCTGGCCTTGTCCAGGTATTTAATTATGGGAATGCAATCTTCCTTCCCTCCTCCCTCCTCCTCTCACTTCTCTTCCCCTCCATCTTCCTTCCTTCCTCCTCCCTCCCTCCTTATCTTCCAACCATTGGCTGTTTTCAAATACTGACATGCTGCAGTGCACCTCTGCTCTGCTGGGCCTGCACTCCCCACTGCAGCCTACAGCTTTCCTGATTTTCATTCTGTAATGTATTTGAATCGTTTTGGAGGGAAAACCTCGAGTTCTGATTGGTTGCCCTATTTGTAGAGACCCTATATAAGCCAGCCTCTGTAGGCTGGCCAGTTGCTGTGTACTCACCATTGAATAAAGAGCTATCACTTCTGACTACTCCTGGCTTCGAGTCTCCTTGCTCCCCCAGCCAAGCAAGGGACTTAACACTGGCGACGAAGGTGGGATCCTTCCAACAGCCAGGCG
>JANHFQ010002219.1:75754-89765 GCA_032468035.1 Aparallactus werneri
GCAATTCACTGTTGGCAGTGTGCGCACCAGTTTGGGAGTGACAGTGTATTATTGTGGCACCTGGCACTGGGCCACCCTCGCTGCTACTGTATTGGAGAACTTGGAGGATTGGGTGGGGCTTTGCAGACCCTCAGATCCAACCCCAGCCCTGAGACAGGACATCCTGTTCCTAAAGCCAGTGCCCCACCAGCTTAGCATGTTCTATGGCTGAGTAGTTTGGGGTGTGCCAGGACCAGCTGGTTTTCCCAGAAACAGTCTTACTCCCCTTACGTTCCCTTTAGGGCGCTATTAATTTTCAAGAACACACGCACCTCAGGGGAAAATGGTGGGAGGATGGGGAACAACTACCACCACAGTGTTTTTCATTCCTGGTGACAAAATTTCATGAGATTAGTGCTTCCTATGGATCCCAATGAAGTTCATGAGAGGAACATATCCAGATCTCATGCCTTGGCCTTCCAGTTCATTAAAAGCATCTTCTTTGATGTCTCCTTCAGGAGTTCTTCTACAACAGGTGTTGGAAAAGAGGTGTGAGAACTGCCACCAGGTTTTTCTTTCTCCAACTACATTTTATTTTTCTTGGGGCTAAGCAGCCTCAGATCCTTTAGCATCTCAATGTATAACTTTCTTCTTCCAGACCTTTGTTCATCCTTGATGCTGGTTTCTGCATCTTTCTCAATTTTTCAAGCTCCTGCTTTGACTAAGGGGCTCAAATGAAGAGAGCTTCAAACAAGGCCCTGCGAACAGCCATCACTCGGGACTGGAACAGCGCAAGAAGAGAAACTGATTACTAAGTCTGACTAGTGGCCTATCTAGTCCAGGGAGTCCTGTCTGAAAGGCAGAAGCTGTGTGGAAATTTGGTTCCCTTTCTGTACTGAGACAAGTTTAAATTGGCAATCTGTTGAAGGTTCACAGATGGAAGTATTTGCTTGGTGGTCTCGTTCTTTTTCTAGTCTTCTACTCAGAAAGAGCAGGAACTCCAGCAAGTCTTGTCCTCCTTCTCCTCCAGAATACTACTAGGTTTGGCAGACTTTGGCAAGCAGACCTCAAACCAACATTAGGCATCAAATGAGGCCTGCCCCCCCTACTCTGAATGGCTGCATTTGCAATAAAAAAATTACTCTGGGAGATGAGAATTTTAAAGCCACCTCCCTCTCCGCAATGCTCCATTAAGAGCAATTTAGAAAATATAAAACAGTAGATTAATTGGAGCTGCTACTCATTAAGCCCCAGAATCTAAAGTCCATCAACTTAAGGAGGATCCATTTAGTGAATTCCACCTCCAAATCTGGAAAAGACCCTATCTATAGACATAGCTTACTTTTTTGAACTGCCTTCTTCTAATTACATAGAACAGAAATATTAAGGAAGTTCAGGATATCTAATTCTGGGCCTGACATCGAATACCATGCCAAACCTGCCTACCTGTATTGTGCACAGATATGCTCAAACACAGTGAAAGAGGCGTTGGGCAGATCCAATGCCTGTGGGCTAGGGGGATGGGGGACGACAACTTCTGAAATAAAGAAAATACTGACTCCCCGCTCCACACAAGTTTTTCCTTGGCAGAATCTCTGATCTCTGGAAATGGAAACTGAGAGCTTGGAATAAACCTCAAAATGGATGTGTTTGTTCATTTCAAGAGCTAGGTGTTAAAAGAAGGGCCATACCAAATAACCAAAAATAGGGCTGGTAGGAAAGGCAGTATTAGCACAAAATGAATGCAAAGGAAGATGATGTTGAATATTTCTTCTGCTTGTCTGTGGATTTACTGCCAAAAGCAAAACCTCTCCTCCTAACAGATTTTTATCAGGCTATCAGGATAAAATTGACCACTAACTAATTACTTTGCTGACAACGATGCCTGGGCTAGAAAGGAGCTCTCCCCACCCAAAAGTTCTCCTCTGCTATCCCTCCTACTCTTTATAGTCCCTGCTTGATGTCCTTGATGTCCCATTCCATTTGAGGTCTTGATGGAGGCGGAGAGATGGGTCGTATCACCTTGGCAGACACTTCTGAATGGCTAGTCCTTTGTCCTTATGGCAGGGCAAAATGGCCAGAAACGTTGAGGCTCCTTAACATATTTTACAGAAATCTGGCAGTAACCTGATGGCTCTACCACCATCCAATCTTATTTCTTCTTGAAGTTGATTAGGATTCATGCTACATCATGTTAGAGAAAAGTTCTAAATAATACTGGAAGCAAAGAATAACATCGCTTTTTGTAGCACGTTCCATCCTAGCTGATTCCTGGATTATTGTCATTCCACACTTCCTGCTATCATGCTACTTATCATTCATACAGCAGTTTTCCAGACATTTAATTTAAACTTTACTCCTTGAGAAAATGCAACAATGGCAGCTAATCACATTCTGTTGTAGTAGGTTCCACCAATCAGTGACAGCTCTACAATCTGGGTCTTTCTTAGTTTTGTCTGGTACGTTTGGCACCCAAAGTCAGATTTCATGCTGGGTTATTTCCAGTTCTATCAAGATATTGGGATTTGAAGACAAATTTCCATTCCACTGAGCACTCTTACATAGAGATAGTCCTTGACTATCTAATATCTATATCTATATCTTGACTGTTCAACAGCACTGAAAAAACTGATTTATGACTGGTCCTCTCACTTGTGACTGTTGCATCATCTTCACAACCATTTGATTAAAACTTGGCTCCGTGTATTTATGACCGTTGCAGCATGCTGGAGTCATGTAATTGCCATTCCTGACCTTCCCAGCCGGCTTCCGACAAGCAAAGACACTTAATGACTGTACGATTCACTTAAGTGCAGTGATTTGCTTAACAACCGTGGCAAAAAGGTAATAGAACTGGGTGCAGCTTACTTAACAACTGCCTTACTTAGCAATGGAAATTCTAGTCTTAATTGTGGTTGTAAGTCGAGGACTACCTGTATGGTGATTATTTTTTTTTGCCTCTTTTGTTTGGGAAGAAGCACAAGAAATGTCTGCAAGAGCTGCAGCCCACTCAGTTTCTCACACAAAAATGCACAACTATCCCCTTGCAAAGAGGGACGATGGGGAAGTCATACAATCACGTGCACAACTTCTGTTTCTGCCCCCCCCCCCAGTGTGCACAGAGAAGCCCTGCGCAGTTGGCTTAAGACAGTAGATGGAAATGATCATATCCAACATTTCATCTATTGCGTCAGATTTTCCTTCTATTGGCTTTGTTTTGTTCAGTTGAAGCGCTATACCCTCTGAGTCTACTGAAGAGCATCCTAGTCCTGTTTTCTATCATTTCCTATAATCTCTCTCTTAGAATGGAGAGCATCAGTACACTGGTGGATACGTGGTTCAGGTTTGTGAAAAGAAACCCTTTCGGATATGAGTCAGTTGGGATGCGTTGAAGTGCGGGGCTGAGATTGTTTCATTTACTTATTTACGTCCATCACAGCACACAAACGGATAAGTCTGCATGTCTCTTCCTATGAGGTGGTGTTTGTGGGTTGCTATCTCCCTAATGAAGGGGGCCCATGACTGCAATTTTTATATATGCGATGGAGAAAGGGAAGAAATAAAGGTAAGCACAAGAAGAGCAAAGAAAGTAAGACTGGAGAAGAGGAAAATGTGCAGGAAAAAATATCACAGTTTTCTGTTTGAACAAAGTCACAGTTTTGTCTCCTAACATCCTTTCCCACCGTAAGGTCCAAACAGTAGTGGAGGGGCCCTCCACCACCCATCCCCTGTCCTGGAGCCTGATGGCACTGGCTGCTCCAGCTGCCAATCTGTGGGAGGACAAGGAGTTGCCCCCACCTGCTGAAACCCTTACTTGGTGCTTGTCCAAAGAGGAGCAGCCCTGCAAGTAGCCCATTGCCACCGACCAGAGGACCTCACCCCACCAATGTGCCACAGAGTGGCAGGAAAGCCCTTTTTCTGGATATAAAAGGTCTGTTATGGAAACGCAGGTGGGAACAGCTCCCCTGTACCCCCACCCCCCGCTGCAAATTGGCTGGTGCAAGGGATTGGGTGTTTTGTCAGGGGGGCTATTCTGGTGGCACTTGGGGTAGCAGTAGCAGAGTGTTGCCCCTCTCTGAGATGTTGTCTCTGTTCTCCCTTCTGATTTTTTGTTTTCTTTTAATGAGAATATTAGTGGTTCCAGTCCCCACTGTGGTTTTATCTGTGATACTCTTTTGGTTGAACAATTCCCCTTCTCTGTGGCAGGGAGATATGACACTATGCCATCACTTCTTGGTGGCATCCTGGCAGCATGCCCCTGGTGGGTTCATTGGTGGCCCTGATCTGCATGCCTCTCTCCATGGCCATCTTCGTGGTATTGCCTTTGTTCCTTGAGTTGGACCACGGTGCCATCTCCACCTTCTGAGTCTCAATCACAATTCAGTCTTTTTTCTGTTATTTCATCTTAAATGTCTTTCTCTATCCCTCCCCCATGCCCGCCCCACCTGGCGCTGGTCATACCTCGGACTCCAGGCTGGAGAAATGGGCCGAACCACGCCTGGCAAAAAGCTCCCCGCTTCGACTCACCCGGCGTGGCAGCCACTCCGGGGAGAAGCCACCCTGGTGTCGATGGGAAGCCCCACAGCGCATCATGTGGCAGGAGCTGAGGTCCTCCAGACTACGAGAGGTTGGGTGGAGGACTCCACCACCTGGCCCCATCTCACAGGAATGATGGTGGAAGCGTCGGTGGAAGCCGTGGCGATGCCGAGGAACCAGGCAACTGTAGTGGCTACAGTGTCGATGCTCCCAGTCCAGCCGGCGTTCCAAATGCTCTTCCGAGCAGCTCAAATAATGCAAGGCTTCCTTGCGGCACGGCGGAGTGGGTGGTGGAAGCATTTCTAGGCTCAGGCAGTGCTGGCAAGGACCGTGACACCCGTGGCATTTGGCCAACTTGTCGGCCGACCAGTAGTGCAGAGGCTTGTGCGTGGCAAAGAGCTGCCTCTCTCGGGAGGGGTAGGTGCAGAAATAATCTGGCGACTGATACCAGCAGCTGTGGCCATCACTATCCCTCTCACAGATGTCTGAATCAGAGTCCGAAAAGTCCACATAATGACTTTGGCTGCGCAAACTGGCACCGACGGCAAGTGGGTGGGAATGGCTGCGGCAGATGTGAGCCCGGGAGCTCCTCTCACGGCTTGACGTGGTTGGGCATTTTGCTTCTGGCTCAGCTCGTGGCAGAGATGCCTCCTCAGCATGTCGGTAACGGGGGACTGGTGGGGAACGTTCATCTTCGTAGGACAGCCGAGTGTAGCCATAGCGGCTTCGCTCTTTCCCGAAAGACCGGGAAGTGCTCCTCTCCAACTCACAAGGGCTTTTAGTGGGATAACTGCTTGGAGGACCATCATATTTTTTCACCTCAGAAGCTCGGCCAGCCCCTTTCCCTGCTTGGAAACTTTCATACAAACCCCGGAGAGATTTGCGTTGCCAACCTGATGCCACTGGTGGCATATCTGGAGAATCTTTTTCCCTCACTATAGCAAAGTAGGATGGAGGGTTTTCCAACCCACGGGAAGGCTGTGGGGGAGAGAGCTGACAGGGTGCCATTTTTTTGCTACTGACATGATCTGAAAGCCCTTCAGGTTCAATGGGACCATAGAACCGGTGGAAGCCATCTGAGAAAGGACTCTTGAGGCTGTGGCGTGGCGGTTTAGTGGTAGGGAGTTCTGCAGGTGTAGGGGGGTACAAATCCTTGTAACAGTTGGGGCTACGGGCATGACGCCACCGTTCCACAATGCGCCGTTCACGAGGCAGGAAGCTGGAGCAGGGGAGTGGAGGCCCGGGAGGACTGGGCAGAGCTGGGGCTGTACCTCGCGATGGTCCGTAGGTGTGATTCAGGATGGGCAACTGCTGCTGGTCTGGTATTTTGGGGTCTTCACTGCTACAACAACTATACATGCCCTGGAAGAAATGGGAGAAATAGATATATAGATATAGATATATAATAGGTTCTTCAACTATAGCTGTGTTTTTACCTGTAGAAAACTTACACTTTCTATAGTGTAGAAAATGCACTAGAATAATTGAGAACAAGAGAGTGCTCTCTTAAATGATACCTGGGCAGGTAGGACAATTAAATACAGGTATCTTCAATTTATGACTGTTATTAAGCTCAGAATAAGTCATGGTCGTTGTTAAAGCAGGTCACCACCTGATGGTTCTTCATTTTATAACCTTTTTGCAGCAGTTGTTAAGCAAACCTATTGTACCCAATTGGCATTTTCCCGGAAAACTGGAAATAAACATCAGTTTTCAGCAAAATATTTGTAAATTGCGGTCACGCGAGATGTTACAACTAGTCCTAAATATGGACTAGCTGATAAGCTCCCAAAATGTAATCACATGGCCATGGGGGTGGATGGGTGGAGGAACTTAGAACTATCATTAAATAACCATTGGTAAGTCACAGAATAACAGAGTTGGAAGGGAACGTGGAGGTCTTCCACGTTCAAGTGGAAGTGGAGGTCTTCCATGCTCAAGTAGGAAAGCCTATACCATTTCAGACAAATAGTTTTCCAATATCTTCTTAAGTCAAGAACTATCTGTATTAGTTCTGTATCAAGAAAGTTCTAAGTTGAGTTCTCAGAATAATCTTTGAATAGGTTGGAAAAACACCCGCCTTCACAGCGATTGCTTAACAACTCCTGCAAGATAAGGGAGATGGTATCCAAGCTAGCTTAGCTGGGTATCTAACTCAAGTTAAGAAAACCTTTTTATCTACCTGCAATGGCTCCTGACATATAACAATAATAATGACAATATAAATCACTGCTCCCCAGTTTTATACAAGTATCTTCTTCTAAGTGCAACATAGGAATTTCAGTGGGATACAAATGACTCCTCTCACCGACCATATCACTTCTTTCCCATCTGTCCATTTCCTATGTCGTCTCTGCCACCCAACAGCTTTACTCTTCTGAACACAATAATCCAGCATCAAATTCCTCAGCCAATTTATCTTTTTTGAGTTTTATATCAAATCCCCAGTTTGACAAGCGTCATCCTAACGAACCCTTGCATAACATACCTATTCAAGATGTACCAAGGCAGCACTATGAATTATAGAAGAATAGGAATTCTTTATCTGTCAGCCCTATAAAGTAGACCGGATTAAGAAACAGACGTCCTGTAGGCCTAAATCTGCTTTTTTTTAAGAATAGCTATAGTAACAGGCTCTTTTGACTCTACTTCCCTTCCTCCCTTTTATTTTCATGTGAATTTGGGGAGAGGGGCTCTCAGCCATTTTTAAAGTACAGGTACGTATAATAGTTCCTTTAATGACTGTTCAAACTTATAATGGCACTGAAAAATGTGCCTTATGTCAGTTTTTCAGAGTTATGACCATTGCTGCATCCCCATGGCCATGTGATCAAAATTCAGCCGCTTGGCAACTGGCTCATATTTATGATGGTTGCAATGTCCTGGGGTCATGTTACTTGTTACTTACTTAACAACTACAGTGATTCACTTAACAACTGTAGCAAAAAATATCATAAAATGAGGCAAAACTTACTTAACAAATGTCTCACTTAGCAACAGAAATTTTGGGCTCAATTGTGGTCATAAGTTATCCATAAAATAAGACTGTTATCTTATTTTGTATAGATTAGTCCTTGACTTATAACCAGTCACTTAGCAAAGTACCAACAAATCTTCCCAGCTCAGTTCCAGAGCTACCTGTTTGCCCCCACATGACCACATTTTGGATGCTTGGCAACTGACTGGCATGTATTGCCATTTGCTGCATCCTAGTCATATGAAAGTGTTTTACAATGTTCTTGCTGAAGTACAGGTTTTTGGCAAAACCAGCCCATAGCTAAAAAGTGGTTCACCTAACAACCATGGTGTTTGCTTAATGACCACCGTAAAACAAGCTAATTAAATCAGGCTGCTTTACCATCATCCTGACTAATGGGACAGTTCTGTTCCAATCATAAGTGAAGGACTGCCTGTATGTGCTCCAGCAAATTTGATTGTTAACTTGGATCTGTCTGTCAAGGACATCCTCTATGTCAGTGTTTCTTAACTGTGGCAAGTTTAGGATGAGTGGATTTCAACTCTCAGAATTCCCCAGCCAGCTCTGCTAGTAATCTCTACAACTTCCCACATTCTCTTTTACTCAGTTATGGGAACACCATCTGAATCCTTCCACCCTGGAGCTAAGAAAGATCACTGCCCCCTACGAACAGCCTTCTGCTACTGATAGAGATCATTCCCTCGTGTTGTCAATTTGCCCTTCAGTATAGACAAATGGCTGCAGAGAATGATCACCAAGCTAATGAATGGAGAGAAGCAGAGAGGAAGAGCAGCAGAAGGGATGGTAGGGTAAGAAAGAAATCCAATTAGACAGTTAGGATTACAAGGGAGCAGGGTAGCAAGCAGAGAAATCAAATGGAAGATCGGACTTCTGCCAGGTGGATAAATGGGCTTTCTCCCACCATTTTTAAACTTAATTTCAGTACTAGACAACGGTAATTTTAACTGGTATTATAAAGCGATTGACATGTGCAAATAAAAACTACAGACAGCCCTCGATTTACAACTACAGCTGGAAGTGGAAGTAAGTTTTGCCTGATTTTACAACCTTTTAGACTGCGGTCGTTAAGCAACTCCAGCTTCCCCCATTGTCTTTGCTTTTTGGAAGCCCCTGAGAAGATTGCAAATAGTGATCACGTGACCCCAGGACTCTGCAACTGTCACAAATACATGCCAAGCATCCTGCAATGGTCATAAGTGTGAAAAACAGTCATAAGTGACTTTTTTCAATACCACAGTAACTTAAGACTAATCACTAAACGAATGGTTGCAAGTCAAGGACTACCTGTTGCTCATTTAAAACCACATCAGAGCTTGATGCCACCTATGCTTCCTTTAGTGGTCTTTGTAAAAGCTCAAAACTAGGCTTTAAAATCAAATAGATAGCTCCTGTTCCTTCTCCTTGTTCCCAACTTTTTAGAAATTAGCCACCAATAATCTAGATTTCTTTCTTTTTTTAAAAAATGAGGCATGGAGTTGTAGGATGCAGACTAACATCACATTAATATGTGATTGATGCATTTCTTCCTCTCTCCCTATTTCTGGGAGAAAATCTGCCTTCTCCCAGTGTGTCACTACATTTGATAGACGTACAAATCAGCACGTGGCAACCACCAGTTATTCAGGCAAGCTAGCCAGTTTTTTCCCCTTCAAGTTGAATGAAAACAGATTCATTCGACAGCATGCTAATAGTCCATCTTAATTTTAAAAGAAGCGCAAATGTTTTAAAATGCCAAGAAGTAGGGGCTTTTTTACATTAGAGGTGCTAACAACTGAGTTATGTTTGCAACCTAATTCTTGCTACAGACTACTACAGCCAGTTTTTCTTAGAAAAGAGATGTCCTTTTGTGACCAAAACATGCTGTGTAGGCTTCAAAAGTGGGACTATTACTTAATGTATGTACATCTGTAGATATGCCTAGATAAAGAAATGGGATTGAGAAAGATAGACGCAGGAACGCATGACCTAAAAATAGCTGATTCTTATCTCAAGTAGCTAGCTTCCATGTTCTGTACAAATGATTTTCAACAAGCAAACCTGCATAAGTTGATTCCCTTTGCATAATTTAGTTTTAGGTAATGTCAGACCCAACAGTTGCACTTGCAATCTTGATGAGCTCCTTGCCCTTGTTTATGAGATTTCATATCCCATTGTCTATATACACACACTTATCCTCCAAGCTTCTAGAAACCTATGGGGTTTTTTTAACCCATAAAATTCTAAGAATGCTGATTTCTGTATCCATTTCTCCTTGGAATATTTGAGCAATGCAATCATAGAATTCCTGCAGCTCTAGATAAAAGGAGAGAAGTAGGGAAGAAGTCTGCAGAAGGAAGCAAACAGCTGTGGGGTGTATATGAGAACTGCACCTCTTTTAAAAACTCACCCTGCTGAAGGCGAGTAGAAAGTCCAGCCGGCCCGTGTGTCTCATGCAGTGGCGCAGTTTCCAGTAGATGAGATGTTCCCAGGCAAAGACCAGCAGGCTCAGCCCCATGGCTACCAAAAGCATGTAGAAGACCCCTGCCATGTTGTCTATATCCAGTTTACTGCTCATCACCTCAATTTTGTCATTGTGGCAAATTCCTGACAGCCACAAGCGCTCCAGGAGCTCAATCTCATCTGAAACAAAGAAGGGCAGTGGTAGAAAACATTGGGTGTCAGCCCTTTGAGATGGCCCAGAAGCACCAACTGTGCGTACTAATACTTCCTTTATTGTAACGTTACAGCAAAAGACTCTTTCGAGTCTGAAAGTATCTCTCCAATTCTGTACATTTACTCTGCTGAAAACTAGGGAAGGTCCCTTCTGAGATACTTTCTCCTCCTTCAGATTCAGACTTTTGTTTATCAGGCTGGCTGTTGTCCAGCCTGCAGCTCTTCCTCTTGTCTCCCAAAGTCACTGTCACATACCATTATAATAGGACGGCGTTGACATCCTTCTCCCCTGTCCTTTCCTTCCTTCTTTCCATAAAATGCAAATCCTTTTGTTCTGGTCAGAAATTGATTGCCAAGGTCTGAAATGACCAAGTAGCAGTGACTGTCTAGCTGGGGCTCTTTAGTTGCATTAGCAGTATAGGTAGTCCTCGACTTACAACCACAACTAAGCCCAAAATTTATGTTGTTAAGTGCGACGTTTGTTAAGTGAGTTTTGCCCCATTTTATCACCTTTCTTGCCACAGTTGTTAAGGGAATCATTTCAGTTGATAAGTTAGTAACCCAAGTGAATATGGCTCCCCCATCGACTTTGCTTCTGAGAAATTTGCAAAAGAGGATCACATGATCTTAGGACAGCAGTGGTCATAAGTGTGAACCAGCTGCCAAGCTTCTGAATTACATGATCATGAGGATGCTACAAAGGTTGTAATTGTGAAAAATGTTCATAGTTTTATTCGGTGCCATTGTAACTTTGAACAGTCACTAAATGAACAGTTGTAAATTGAGGACTACCTGTATACAGAATGGCTAGAGAAATACGCCAGTAATATTCACAAACACAACTTGGAAAACTGATTTGGGACCACAGCAATATTGGAAGGCCTTTCCATAGTACCTCATTTTCACTCCTCAAACTTTTACCCACTCTTAACAGTCCTGCGGGAGTTGGGCAGCCTATAAATTTTAAAAATAAATAAATAAATAAACATTGCCCATTAATTATTCTCTCTGCTCTCAACCTCAGCAGCAAACAGCATCCTATGAGTGAACCCCAATGGTTGAACAGAGAAACTGGCATCTCATCAGTGCCACGCTTCCCATCAAACTTCCCATCAAACAAAAGTTCTGCCTATTTATTGAAGGATGTCTAAATAACCAGTGTAACCATGGCAGAGACAAGCAAAGGACTACCATGATACTTCAGCACTGGAATCTTGTCAGGGATGTTGGAGTGAAGTGAGAATTCCCACCCATGGGAAACTTGAACAGTGCAAACTTAGACATGGTACAAAATTGAGGCGACAGAACCAGAAGTTGTTTATCTGTGCTGTTTAATAAAGAAGTTGGTATGTGACCACAGAAGTTACAGGTAGTCCTCGACATACAACCAAAACTAAGCCCAAAATTTCCATTGCTAAGCAAAGTAGTTGTTAGGTAATTTTTGGTCTTTTTTGCCATAATTGTTAAATGAATAAGTGCAGTTATTAAGTTAGTAATATAGTTAAGTGAATCTGGTTTCTCCATTGGCTTTGTTTGTCAGGTCACAAAAGGTGATCACATGACCCCAGGGTGCTGCAACTGTCATTAATACATGCCAGTTGCCAAGAATCCAAATTTCGATCATATGATCATGGGGATGCTGCAATGGTCATAAATATGAAAAATTGTCAGAAGTCACTTTTTTCAATGCTGCTTTAACTTTGAACAGCCACTAAATGAATGGTTGTAAGTCAAGGACTAATAGGAGGCATATCTGGGAATGAGAATAGAAGGAGAGAGTAGAAGGAGTAAAAGGAGAGTAGAAGGAGAAAGGAGTCACTAAGGGGCCCCTTTCCATAAACAATTAGCAATACCAATAGCACTTAGACTTATTTACCGCTTCATAGTGCTTTACATCCCTCTCTAAGCGGTTTACAGAGTCAGCATATTACCCCCAACAATCTCATTTTACCCACCTCGGAAGGATGGAAGGCTGAGTCAACCTTGAGCCTGGTAGGATTCGAACTGCCCATTTGTCAGCAGAAGTAGCCTGCAGTACTGCACTCTAACCACTGCATCACCGAGGCTCATTCAATTAATTATGGACTTCAAAAATAGATTTTCATCAGTTATAATGAATTTGAGTCTGCAGCACTAAAAGAATGCAAGTATCATGAATGTTTGAGAAGTGGTGATAAAAACCTAGTTTGCATTTTTACACTGGAATAAAGCTGAATTTTGCTAGCTGAAGGTGAAGCAGCCAGTGCCTTGTTCTTTTTCTGTTAATTTTCAGTACAAGATCGTTGCATTTGCTGCTTGCTGCAGGAATATCCATTTTCTTCTATTCCGCACTACTTGTAAATCAAATTGATATTACCAGTTGTATTTCATCTGAAAGAAACTCAACATAGACTTCTCAGTACAGAAGAAAAATTGGCAATCTTATATTTGGCAATCTTGGTTGCAAATGTAAATGAATAATTAGTGTGTGTTAAAAGGAAACTAATTAGTGCTGCTAACTAAAGTTTAGAATCAATGCATGGAAAACAGAAGATATTAACAAAAAGTATGAAAACAGAAGATCAAGTAGAACTGATGGAGAAAGTTTAATATTGAGAAAAAGTAAAATACTTGTAGTATTACTGTGACTGTATTATTTCAAAATAAATTATGCTCAGACATGGAATAAAATTAAGAAGGGCATCTTAAGATGGGAGAAATTAAAATTCTCACTGTTGGGGAGAGTTTTATGAGCAAAATCAATGTTTTGCCTAGAATGTTTTTGCTTTAGATAATATCTGTTTTGACAACTGATATACCATTCAGGCAATGGCAAAAATATATATCTAAATTTGTATGCAAGGGGGAAAAACACAATTTAAATACAGAGTGCTAAAAAGACGCAAAGGAAAGAAAGGATTGGGTTTCCCAGTTTTGAAATTGTGGTTTTTTAAATGAAAGAATGGGAAACAAAAGACTTTTAGAAGCACACAACCTGGCATGTATATTTATGCTATGATACAGTTAATGTGGATTTTAAAAATCATTTCATTTGAAATGCCATACTGAGAATATGGAACAGATATACGGTAAACCAAAGCTGTGCCCCAAAACATCTCTACGGATCTCAGCATAAAAACATTTTACATAAGAGAAACAACAAGCAAATATAAATAAATAGTTAACATATTAAAAATTATTGGAGAGTCAGCAAAGGGAATTTAACATTAAATGAAGACAGCAACTAATGGAGTAGGATATAGTTGTCAGTGGTTTTCCCTTTTAAAGTTATTAGAAACATTTAAAACAGTTAGAAAGACATGGTATAAAAAAGGAAGACAGAATTTAAAGTGCAATTGTGTACCAATGATGAATATGTAATTGCTAAAACATATAAACTTTTCTTGAAATCTGAAACGGAAGAAAAGCAGGTTAAAGAAGGTATGTTAAAGTCGGCTAATAATATACAGATGGATTCATCTACCAATATATGGTCAAAAAGGTTGAAATTTACATTGTTATGATCTTAAGAATAATTTTTATAAAAATGATGTATTATGGGTACATGACACCAGAGAAATTATCTAGAAGGTATAAAGGCATTTCAAATATATGGAAATGAGAACAACTTGAAGGCACATTTTATCATGCTTGAGAGATATGTAAAAAAAACTTTAAAAAATTGGATTTCAGTATATACAGAGGATTTTAGACATTCAATTGAAGCCAGAACCTTTCCTTATGAGACTGATAAAGGATAAAGGATTTAAAAAGAGCCATGGAAGATTATTTCAATAAATGATTACTATGGCAATTACCATATGTACAAAGTGGAAAGTTTCGGCATTACCCACCATGGAGGAACAT
>JANHFQ010002223.1:43619-55097 GCA_032468035.1 Aparallactus werneri
TCTTATCTCCCCCCCCAAAGCCCGCAGGAAGAGCCAAGTTTATTTATTTATTTATTTATTTTATTTATTTATTTTCTTTTTTTTCTTTTTGAAAAGAATAAAACTTTATTTTTGAGATTCAAAATACAATTCACACAAGAAAAAAGAAAAGTTTAACAATTACATCTATATAATGAATCTTTAATAAAAAACACAACACACGGTAAGCCAGGCCAATGCCATGTAGGGCTTTAAAGGTGATAACCATCACCTTGAATTGGACCCGGAAACCCACCGGTAACCAATGCAGCTTGCGCAAGAGTGGTGTTATGTGGGTGCATCGAGAAGCACCCACAACAGTCGAGCAGCTGCATTCTGCACCAGTTTTAGTTTCCGAATACTCTTCAAGGGCAGCCCCTTGTAGAGCGGATTGCAGTAATCCAACCGTGAGGTAACCAGGGTGTGAGTTACTGTGAGCAAGGCCTCTCGGTCCAGAAAAGGGCGCAACTGGTGAATCATGCGAACCTGAGCAAAGGTCCCCCTGGCAACAGCTGCAAGATGTTGATCAAATTTCAGCTGTGGGTCCAGGAGGACACCCAAGTTGCGCATCTTCTCTGAGGGTCAACACCTCCCCCCCATCACCAGAGTTCAATGATGATGGACCTGAGAGGCCGACACCCATAGCAGCTCGGTCTTGTCTGGATTAAGCTTGAACCTGTTAACCCCCATCCAGGCTCCCACAGCCTCCAGGCAGATGGTCATCACCTCAAGGGCATCATTGGATTGCTCCGGGGTGGAGATGAAAAGCTGAGTATCATCAGCATACCAATGATACTTCACCCCGAAGCTTTGAATGATCTCACCCAGCGGCTTCATATAGATGTTGAACAGGAGGGGCGAGAGAACCGAGCCCTGCGGCACCCTGCAAACTAGGGGCTTTGGGCTCGACCTCTGCCCCCTGCCAACACCACTTGCGTCTGTCCGGAGAGATAGGAGGAGAACCACCATAAAACGGTGCCTCCCAGTCCCAAACCCCCCAGGTGGCACAATAAGATACCATGGTCGTTGGTATCAAAAGCCGCCGAGAGGTCAAGTAGCTCCAGAATGGAGGCGTGCCCCCGATCCCGGGCTCACCAGAGATCATCGACCACTGTGACCAATGCCATCTTGGTGCTGTATCTGGGCCTGAAACCCAACTAAAAGGGGTCCAGATAATTTGCTTCATCCAAGGTATCCATGAGTTGATGGGCCACCACCTTCTCCAAAACCTTCCCTATAAAGGGAAGGTTGGATACTGGGCGATAGTTCTTCAGAACAGCTGGGTCCAGTGCAGGCTTCTTGAGGAGAGGTCTCACCCCACTGCCTCTTTCAAGGACGGGGCCACCAACCCCTCTCTCAAAGAAGCATTTACAACCGCCTGGAGCCAGCCTTGTGTCACCTCCCAGCTAGATGACACAAGCCAGGAGGGGCACGGATCCAGCAAACAGGTGAAGGCACTCATTGCACTCATGGCCTTGTCCACGTCATCAGGGGCAACAGGGTCAAACTCCGTCCAAAAACCCTGACTAAAACCAGTCCTGGGTACCTCTGTGGCACTTGCCCAGATGGAGTCAAGTTCCCTCTGGATTTGAGAGACTTTATCCAGCAGATACTGAGCAAATTCCTCTGCTTGGACCTGCAAAGGTTCATCCCTCGCTCCTAAATTTAATAGGGAGCGGGTCACCTTAAACAGGGCTGCAGGGCGATTATCCTTATTCTGCCAATAAGGGCAGAAAAATGCGAACACTTTGCCATTAATTTTATTAGGGCCATTGAGCCGACATTTCCATGGTCATGTGGCCAGCATAAGGTCATGGAGCTCTGTTGCCTTCCCACTCAAGTGGTACCTATTTATCTACTTTCATCTCCATGCTTTCAAACTGCTAGGTTGGCAGGAGCTATGGTGAGAACAGAAGTTTACCCTGTCATGTGGAGCTTGGGGCTCAAACCTAGACTGCCAGTTTTCCAGCCAACAAACCCAATGTTTTTAAGCACTGCGCCACTGTGCCACCTTTATTCTAGAGAGAGAGGAAGTAATTATTTTTTATTACATTATGTTCTCTATGATGAGAATCTCTTTGGTTGGGAAAGAAAATATTTTTAATCTATAAATATATAACAGAGCGTGGGTGTGTATGTGTGTATGTATGTGCTGCATAGGCTGTTACACATCTGCATCAATCTCGCCCAAACTTTGCACATACATACCTTGCCCTGCTAAGATCAGCACCGTGGGTGTCATACATGCCCTCCATGCCTCTGTGCCCCCTAAAAAAGCTGCTGAACTCCCCCTCCCCACCAACACTGACCGGCAAGCCAGGAAAATATACTCTGGTGCATCACAAGGGGTGCCAGAGAGCAGCTTTACACTGTGCGCATGTCTGTGTACTGTGCATCCGCAGTATAGCCTTTCCAGCTGTCTTTGCAGTTGGCAGCCACCTCCCCCGGCCCAGGGTCCCTCCTCCCACATAGCCACCTTCCCCTTCTGCACTTAGGAGGCAGAGCTTCCACACGTGGCCCTGCTTGCATCGCCTGGCCGGCCAGCCTCTATCCCATGCTCCTACAGTGCCCTGAAGTCACCGGAGATCAAGGAGGAGGTGTCACCAGAACTACACAGCCGGCCTGCCCACTGACCGAGTGACTGGCTCAGGGCCTGAGGTGGAAGCACTGCTAACTAGAAACCCTGGGCACAACTTGTTGGCTGGTCAGCACCCATCTCCCAGCCTGCATGTCTCACTGGTGGCCGAAGTATGGCTGGGGAGGGACAGAGGTGCCTTGGTCGGACAACCCTACATCTGTGCTACCCTGGCCCGCTTGCGCGCCTGTTCCTCGCTCTCCTAGCCGCCCCCTTGATCCCGCTGCTTTTATTCCTTTCCAGCCTCCAGATGCCCTCTCGCCAGGCTCTCCCTCTTGCGGAAGCCTAGGTTACACGCCATCTACCTTTCCCTTCTTTGCTGGACTGGCCCACCACCACTTCCGTGCAACATCTCTGCATGTCCTCATTAGCATAGACCATCCCGACAGGCCTGGCTCAGGGGGGGCGAGAACACTCGCGGAAAACCATCTGTGCATTCCCGGTGCCGGGGGAACCCAGGGCACTCACATGGACAGCCTCGGCCACACACGGCACCGAGCCGTGCATCCTAGCCACAGCTGAATGGCGCCGGATTTAAGATGCAGGGATGGATGGAGGGATAGAGACATACATAGAGGGATGGATGCAGGGATACATATATAGATAGATGGAATGATAGATAGGGAGGGGTGGAGAGATGGAGAGATGAGTGATGGGATAGATGAAGGGATAGAAAGATGATAGGTAGGTAGGTAGGTAGGTAGAGATGCATAGATGAGCAGAGGGATGGATACATGGATAGGGAGAAGCAGGGATGGATGGATAGATGGAGGAATACATAGATGGAGGGATAGATACATAGACTGAGGTAGGTAGGTATACATAGATGGAGGGGGAGATACATACTAGTTAGATGGAGGGAGCGAGGGTTGGATGGATGGATGCAGGAATACATAGACAGGCAGACAGACAGACAAACACATACATACAGAGATGGATGTAGGGATGAATGGGGGGATGGAGGGATGCATGCATGCATACATACATTTCTGTGGGACACGAGGAGGAGGAGGACTCAACACCTTGAGTCACAAATACATAATTCTCCCTTCAACCAGGAGGGGGGGAGGAGGAAGAGCTGGGGGATGAAAATGAGGAGAAAGAGGAGGAGGGGAAGAAGACGAGCAGGAAGAAGAGGAGAGGGGAAGATGACCCAGGCAACATCGGGTAATCAGCTAGTTTACCTATAAACCACTAACAGTGCCTACATATGTTAATGTTGTTTTGGAACCATCAGTTGATAGAAATAAAATTTCCAAAAAAAATCATTTACAAAGAAGGCAAATTATCCACATATTTTTCAGAAATTTAACAAGGATATACATTCCTTTCATAACTCGCACTATATATGTTCTCATTTGGATAATTTTAAATATCTCAATCTGCCAATAATTCTGTTAAAAACAATTTCGTGAATCATTCCTATATAATTTTTTTCTATTCTACTCTCAATACAAGAGCCAATTATATCCTAGTTGGGGTTTTATAGAAAATATTAAATTAATGTTAAGAGGTATTAATAATTCTTAGAGGATTCTAAGTTTGTTGATCAGCAGCAAAACAATATTTTTTTTAAAATAGGTGATCAACAAATAGGATCACTTGGAAAATTTGAAAGGTTTTTAAAGGTAATAGTATGGCATATTCTTGGAAGAAGAAAAGGAAATAACTTTACCATAATAATTTGGAAAGAATGTAAAAAAAACTTTGAATATATCTGCTGGTAATCACATTTCAAAATTTCAGACCTACTTGGTTGGCAGTTGATTTGTATGTTTTGAGCATGGATATTTATTAAAGTATATTAAATTAATATAGTAATTAAGGAGGAGCACATTTTGTGTTGCAGCACCCACCTTTTGGAATGATTGGCCCTTTCCCTATTCGCCTTTTTTAAGGCTCCGAATATGTCACACTATGTTCAAGCGTGTTGATTGGTTACGTTGAATGTCTAAGTTAGCTTTCTGATTGGGGGGGTGCTATTAGTTTTATATTTTAGAATATATTTTTTTATTATTTTAAACCAGAGTCACATGTAAAATGGGCAGTTATATGAATTTATTAAATAAATATAAGCATTATGCAGACAAATTGAAGACCATGGGGAAAACAGGTTAATCAGTGGGTTCTCAACTAAAACAGTTGAAATGGTGTAATGTATATTCGTATACCACAAGTGTGGTGATATCTATAGAGCATATGAATACATTTTCAAAAGAAGTAAAGATTTCTCAAAAGAAGTAAAGATTTCTCATCTTCATTTAAAGCATTTAACTGTGCTTCTAATGCTGAGGGAGACATTTCATACAGTTAAATCTGTAGCATCCAGGAACTTCCCTGAGCCATAGAATACTATTAAGAAAAACACACACAGAAGTATTGACTGCTACTATATTATATTATTTGGAGATATAGGATAAGTGTTCTGAAAAAAGACTCTTGCCTTATCAGTCTGTGAAGCATTGATTGATTGATTATATGCCATTAAGTTGGTGCTGACTCTTAGCAACCACATAGATTTTCTCTATGACTGTGAAGCATGTACAGCATATATAATGGTTGCACAGTAATGGGAAAGAATCCAACAAATTGTGCACATTATCATCTGGTATCTGTATTAAACGTAGATGAATATATTCTGACTACAATCTGGCACAAAGATTGCCACAGATATTACCATCAATAATTTATCCTATCTTTGGGATAGAAACAGGAAATTGACAATGACAACATCATATAAGGAAAATATCTATAAACTGTTCTGTAGCTGGTACCTGCCTCCGGCAAGATTACCTAAAATGTTCAACAATACGTCTCCAAACTGTTGGAAATGCAAAGAAACACCTGGCACATATTACCACATATGGTGTACCTATATAAAGGCAAGGAAATTTTAGACACAAATACACATGTGGTTAGAAAAAAATGATTAAACAACATATAGATTTTAAGCCAAATTGTTCTTATTAGGTATATCAGATGGCTATGACAAAGGGACAATATATCTAATATTTCATGTTTTGACCGCAGCAAGAATTGTATATGTGCAGCAGTGGAAGAATGAAAACTCCCCAGTCAGAGGATGAAACAATAAGGAAGATATTAGACTGTGCGGAAATGGACAGACTAATGCTAGAATTAAAAAATAAAGGAGATACAGAATACTTTTCAATATACAATAGGTTTTATCAATGGTTAGAAACACGAGGTAGAAGTTGGAATGTGAAAGATTCAGGTTAGGTGGATGTGGAAAGAGATATTTTTAATATTGATATAGGAATGCAAGTATTAGAATGATAGATAAGCTGACATATTAGAATATGATGGTCAGAAAATATTGTATAACACTAGCACTGTTTAAAATAGTAATATGTTACTCTTGTTTTTATTCTTGTTTTAAGTACCGTAATTGGAATACCAGGACAATTACACTGTATTCAATATATATGTAAACACGCACACACACAGAGATAATTTGACAAGCGTATTTAAAGAATTATGAAACATCTCGAGTGACTTCATAAAAAGTGAAAAAGTGTTTGACAAGTGATAAAAATGGATTTCCATCAAAATCTATTTCTTAGATTCAAATTTATCAGTCTAGTGCTCATGCTTGCTGGGGAATTCTGGGAGTTGAAGTCCACCCAACTTAGAGTTGCTGAAGTGCTCCAGGAAGAGTATAGTTCAACAACTCATCAGCAGCAGTGGGGCCCAATTGGTTTGGCTGCACAGACAGGGCACAGAAGCTTCTCAGGCTGAACAGCACTCCCTTTACAGAGTTGCCACCCAGCTTGTGGCAGGTGCTACTTCTGAGGGGGTCATTGGGGAACGGAGCCTTGACTGGGAGGCTGATGCTCCTCAAGGAAGAAAAGGAAGCAGCAACCAAGGGGGACCATGATTGGCCATCTCTCTATCAGGTAAGGGTGGGAAAGAGTAAAAGCAAGGCATAGAATCAGAATTGGAAGGGATTTTGGAGGTGTTCTAGTTGAACCTCGTGGCTGGGGCAGGAATCCTCATACTATCTCAAACAAATTGTTGTCCAGCCTCTGCTGAAAACCTCCAGTGATGGAGCGCTCACAGTTTCAGTAACTACTATCATGTTTCTCCTTAGCCTTCTTTGCTTTGGACCAGACATACCTCGTTTCCTTCACTGTACTTCACAAGATTTAGTTCAAGCTCCTCACCTTCTCCTCATTACTCTTTTTTGGAGTTTTTTTAAAGTTCCTCTGCATCCTTCTTGTATTGGGGCAACCAGAACCTGACACAGTATTCCAGGTCAGTCTGAGCAGTGCAGTAGAAAGTGGAACTCTCACTTCCTGTGATTTTGATCTATACTGATGTATTAACTGTTTTTGCAGCTGAAGCATACTACTGGCTCATCCTTAATCTGTAGTCTGTAGATTACAGAGAAAGATCTGGGCATCTTGCTTCTCTGCTACTGTTGAGCCAGGTATCATCTATCTCGTACAGATGCATCTGGGTTGCTTCTCAATCTAAACTCTACATTTCTTACCATTAAACAATCCGTGAATTATATCAAGACCCTCTTGCACTTTGTGCCTGTCTTCCTTCATATTGTATTAACTACCATTCATAAAGATGATGAGCATCTGACACCTCCATGTTGATATAGAACTATTATGGATCACATATGAGTATGGTTGATCAGCCACCTGTAAACCCATCTGATAGTGGGACCGTGCATCACACATTACTGTATTTTATCAAAAAGAAGGCAGTGGTCAGTTTTATAGAATGCCTTGTTGTTAAATTCACCATATCCACAATCTTCCACTGATCTACTAAATCTAATAATTCTATCCAAAAAGTAGTATGTAGCTATCATGCTTGTTAAAAAAATGCTAACTTCTAACTGTTACCTTGTTCCAAATGCTTCATGTTACTGTCTGGAATTTTCCTAATTAGGTAGGAAGAACTGGTCAAAACAAAGAAAGAGAAGAATAGGTCAGGTGGACAAGAAAATACTAAAAGGAAAAAAATATTTCTTTGCTCAATGAGAGAGAAGAAAAGTGGGAATTTGACAGATGGATTTCCCAGCTACATCATTCCAGATGAGATCATGAAAGATAACATCATCCCATTAATAAACCTGAATACTGTTGCTCTGGTTAATGAAAAGGCTACAGGCTAAAAAGTGAAAAGGAAATGGCTGTTTTACAGCTCTGATTTGTTTCACAATAAAGTGTATTTATCTATTAAATTTATGTTTAATGGCATACAGTGGTATTCTTCCATTTGTTCATGTTCATTTTATGCTCACTTTTGTATCCGTGTAGAGTTGGAAAGTTGGAAAGTCCAGTCACAATGCCATTTGCATTGTGCAGAAAAACCATTTAAACCATCTTGAGAGGTGGTTACCCAGCCTCTTATTAAAATCCTCCAAAGATGGAGAATCCACAAACTGATAGATTGTTCCACTGATGTATTGATCTTACTGTCCGAATTTTTTGTTAAAGTCTAATAGTTGCACGTTGTAACCATTATGTTTTATCCTAGTTTCTGTAACCATGGAATTAGTTCATGATCATCTTTCCTATTCTGTCCTTTTAAGTACCTGAAGACAAGTTGTCTTTTCTTCCAACTGAACATCCCAAGTTCTGTCAACTATTTTTTTAAGGAATGTCCCTATGTCTCTCTATTTTTGTTGACTTCAATATACTTCTGTCAATATGCTTCTGGACATGGGGTGCTCAGAGTCATTCAGTAGTCAGGAGTGGTCTCATTAGCATCAAGTAGAAAGGAATATAGTAATGACTCCACGTGTCTTTGATACCGTGTTGCTTCCTCTGCAGCCTAGAATTGTGTTCTGCTTTTAATTACTATCTCCTATTTCTGATTCATCTTCCCCTTGTTCTTAATGGTCATATCCAAATCCTCCAGTTGGTGTTTCCAAGCCACAAATCCTCCCATTTTATCCATGCATCTTAACTTTTTTCTCCCTAAATGTAGTATCCTTACATTTTTCTGTTTCAGATGATACTCTTATTCCTCTCAGTCAGTCTTCTAATCTACCCATGGTCTGTAGTTCTGGGTGTTGCCCAGACTTCCAGTTGCCAAAAACAATATGAAAACAGCAATTTATTAGCTGGTAAGGTCAAATGGTGAGAAAAGGCAGGACGGGTGTCCCAACTTGGTCATAAGGAAATACTATAGTATAAAGATATTACGTTAACCAGCTTGCTTTCAAAGAGTCTTCATTAGAGGGACCTACAAATAAGAAATGGGGTACAGCACAGACAAAATTGATTTGGATGATCCTGATCCTGTTTTGTCTTGCTTGCATACAACAGTTTCTTTATGGAAAGGGTGTTGAAATGTAGAGTCTGTTGTATCGTTTTGGTTTCTTCTTGTTCTGCATTTTTAGACCAGATACAGATAGCGACTGCATGCTATCTACTCTCAGCAGGAGATTGCTTGGCATATATTCTCATTAATTCCTAAAACAGAAACTTTGTTACATACTAACTGCAACAGATTAGCTGGCAGTGGCCTGGGATGGCTGCTTCTCCTGAATCCATATGGGCCCAGCTGCATGCAGAAACGGTTCTTCATTATCATGAAGTTTTTGAGTCACGCCTGTGCTGCCCTTTTTTTTTTGAAGCTGAAATAGCCAATCATAAATGAAAAGCTTACAGAAAGTACATCATACATAAACAGGATGTTTGTGAGAGGCAGTTCCAAATGCTGCTACAGTTGCCATGGTGCATGGAAAGAAAATATTTCCCTCATGTAATATTTGTTTCTGTCCTGAGGGTCACAGATCATCACACCAGATCATCTCTTGTAATAGAAATTTACTCTAGCCAGTCTCTGACTAGTAGATTGTAGATAGCAGAACTAAGGGCTCCATTGGGATGCCTTACTCAGGATCTATTCCAGCCTCTATGGTCATGTTCAGAGGCCAGAATCCAGTATTGCAGAACTGCCACTGACTGTGAGATCTGGGAGATTGCATTTGGAAGAGGTTGCTCTGGAATCAGATTTACAGGATGTTTTTGGATGGTTTAGGCTGGACTATTGGGCTCATCTGGGAGAAAGTTCCATTGAACTCAATGGGACTTGATTTAGAGGAGACATATAGGACTGCACTCCGATTTTTCTAAAATGCCATAATCTAGTTTGAGACCCTTCCATCAATCTTCCTGGGGCATTTTGAATGAATAATGACTTTGACGTCTGAATAAAGGCAAAATATGAGACCCAGTTGTAAATTGATTTAACTCAACTTTGCAAGCAAGTTAGTCATGTTAATAATTTATGGTCTTGAAAAACAAGTTTTTACAAACTCCTTTGTCTATTTACGTACTGGAAGGTAATTCTTACTTGTCACAAATAATTGAGACAGAATCATTTATGAGAGAATGGAAGTTGGATCTATGTAGCATGGGATGTAGCTGAGGCTGCTCCTTCAGCAAGTTATTATTTTTCAGCCTTAATTTCGGAATCTCAACTGGAAATATAAGCTGTCTGTCTATTGAGACTTTTGTCAGCATTTCGACCACTAATAGTTCTATTAGGAAAATGGTTTTCTTGGTTGAGTAGTAATGCTAAACAGGAAATATGATTATTTTTTTAAACGTTAAGATAATGTTACATGAAGAAACAAAATAAAATATTACATCACCAGCAATGCTGTTACTAAAAATCTCTAAAGAAACTATAGCTAGTTAGGAACTGCTGCTAATCATCTTCTGAAATAGGAAATATAAAAAACCACAAAGAACAGTGTCTCAGTAATACTGAAGCCTGGCTAAAACTCAAAAATAGAATGACTTTTGTTAACTTACTCAAATTCAACAGAATTAGATGAATTAATTGAAGACAAACTATTAATGCTTATTAACTAAAACAGCTGAACAAAGCATCCAGATTCACATACATTTTTTAAAAATAAAACCATAAAAAGACAAGTCTTTTGATTTCAGAAAATGTGTAAATATGGACATTTGGTCATCAAGGATGCATGAATAAAATTTGTCAGTTATTTTATTTATTTATTTATTTGTTTGTTTGTTAAAATAAATTATGATTGAATTACCATACAAGGCTACATAATATTGCAGAGCTGGAGTAATCAGGGACCACACCAGGATCAGAGGCCTGCCAAGTAAGTTGACCTATATCACAGCAGTGGAAGACCAATGATTTGAAGTTTATTTTGTGATTTTTGAATATTATATGCCTAATTTGTAGTTCACTCTTAATTGTTTCAAACCTCAAAGTGGAGAACTGTGTAGTCAGTTTTAATCAAACGTGAGTTCCTAGGGTTGAAATAAAGGGCAATTGAGAGTTGCAGTTTGTTCCTTATTTTTTAGAATTATAAAATTACTATTTATTCATTCCACTTTTACAATCTTGCAATCCTCAACTGTTTCAAGGTCACATAGAATTAAAATAACTTTTAAGCCAAGAACAAAACCAAAGTAGGAGATAAAAGTAGTGAGAAAGAGGAGGCATGGGTAACATTACAGAAAGTCTCTTTGGAAAAACTTTATTTTTAATAACTTCCTGAAATCCTTGAAGAAGGGGGCCAGTCTAAGAGGGGAACACATTCTACAGAGAAACAGCACCTTCTAGCTTCAGCTCCCCTGACATCCTGTTAGCATGGGATAATAAGGAGCCCTCCCTACATCTAACAGCTGAGCCATCCAACAGAGGAGGAGGTCTCATAGGCTTTTATATATCTATATATATAAAACAGAGCCTCTTAAGTTAGTTAGTTTGTTTGTTTGTTTGTATGTATGTCCGGTATAGGCTCCTCCAGGACTGAACCAATCTGCACCAAACTTCACACACAGGTAGAT
>JANHFQ010002223.1:86993-100740 GCA_032468035.1 Aparallactus werneri
AGTCATGCGGCCACATGACCACAGAGATGTCTTCGGACAACGCTGGCTCTTTGGCTTTGAAACGGAGATGAGCACCGGCCCCTAGAGTCGGAAACGACTAGCATGTATGTGCAAGGGGAAACCTTTACCTTTACCTTTTTATATATTCCAGATGTTAAAAATAGACAACCACAAGTACTGGAGATTTCACATTGGGATTCACAGCCAAACTTGTAATTAATTGGTAGTTGTATAATCTAGAGAATCTCATATTGTGTTCCTGTATTATTTTGGACATGCAGTATAGGTAGTCCTCAATTTATGACTGGAATTTTGATCAAAAGTCTCTGCAATTGTTATGTGGATGACCATGGGACCAGTCCTGATTTTTATGAACTTTTTTACAGGATTTAATTATTGTTAAACAAATTTATTAACATTCATAAAGAAAATGCTGTGATCACTATATGAATCCATTTTATCTAATGGACATTTTTCGATGGAAACCAGAAGTAAACAGCAACATCTGGCAAAAAGCCAAAAATTGCAGTTATATGACTGCTGTAAATGGCCACAAATATGAGACAGTTGCCAGGTATCCAAAATATGATCAGGTGTATGTGTGTGTTTGTGTATGTGTGTATGCCCATTAAAACTTGAAAATCAGACTATAACTAGCTTTTGGGGAGCTGCTTATAATTTTGAGTGGTCATGAAACAACCAGATGTTAAGCAAGGAGTGCTTGCAAGCCAAAGAATTAATCCTATATCCACACATTTGAATTCTTTTGAAAAATGGAATTCAACTACAGAAAAGTGACAGTATAAAAATATTTCAGAAGCATCACAAGCAAAAAGAGGATAGCTTTATATTATTTAAGAAAGTCATTTGCCATTTCATCAAGACCTGTAGATTTTACCCCATAAAAAAAAGGTGGAATATCTCTGAGAAAACAATTGAGAAAGAAATCATGCTTTTGAGAAACACACATAAGAAAACCCCAAAGAAATATTTTTTGCAAGAATAAAAAATTAAGAGAGCAGGCAAGAATTTGTTTGAAGTGAAGGAGCATTTAATCCTTCATAAGTATGGTCTTTCTATAGGAGAGTCAACTCTTCAGCAAGGGACAGCACCTAGATGACAGGATGATGATTTCAAAATGCTAATAAGGTTTTGATCTGTGGTTAGTTTTTGGATAATGAGCTACCAAGAAAATATAGTTTTGTAGACAAGTCTGGGAAGGACAAAATTAAATCCTAGAAGATAACAGCCAACCATTTTTATACTGTTACCAAAAAACCCTACATGGACTTGTTCTTGTAATAGCAATAGCACTGTATTTATATACCGCCTATCAGGACATTTTTCAGCCCTCTCTAAGCGGTTTACAGAATCAGCATATATTGCCCCCAGCATTTTGGCTTCTCTTGTAGTCTTTGGAGACAGGTCCAACTTTATTCCTTTTTTTCAGATTTCAAGGATGAGCTTAATTAATTTTAAATTGTAATCTTACTTGTTTCATCTTCAGTGTTCCTTAGTTACTTATACACATAGTGCTGTAAAATTGCATTGGACACAAGATATCAGCCTGTGATAGAAAATTTAACTCTAAATTCTTGGGAACTAAAACCTTGGGAATTAAAAACAACAACAATACTTCAATTCCGGTTCTAATATGATCATTGCTGGAAAGATGTACTGTCTTCAAACAGTTTGACATGGCCTTCATATACATCTTTGAATCTAAACTTTAGATTCAAAATGAAATAACCACAGATAGAGAGTATAAGAAAATCATTCCTTGTGCAACTATTCAACATTTCTTGACATGTTCTAGATGCTACAGTAGCCTGTAGACTAGTAATGTTCCCCTTTGGCAGTGATGTTCTGATAAATGTTATGCATGGGCTTCATTGCCATCACTATGCTGTTAAACAGCTGATGAGTGCATTAAGCGCATGTCTTAGCTCTGCTCTCAACCAGCTCGCAAAATTCCAGAAAAATTTACCAGTTGGTTCTTTTCAGCTGATACAAGCTGATTTTAGCACCCTGCTGTCCTTAACCAACTTCCAGATCCTTTTTTATGCAATATAGAGGACTTTAGAACCAGAACATGAAATACTAATTGCATTTCGTCTCTGTTCTCCCCACAGATTTAGCAAACTATAGTGGCCATTTGCCCAAACCCAAATACATGCAATATTTCTCAGCACAGAAGACTGTGTTTAAGAGAAGCAAAGACCAGTCACGGAAGTATAATTTTGAGGCTGAGAACATGAATTATGCATCTAGAGGGCTTTTTTTTGTCTCATGGTGGTAGTCGTAAGAAGTTTGTAGGACTTTGTTTTAATAGACTACCTACTGGGAAGATAGTAATTTCTCCAGTCCTTTTATATTTTCAGCATATATTTTGTAAAGACAAAACTACAATAGATCCAGGCAGTTTCTGCTGAGCCGTTTCTACATGCCCTTCAGTCAGCATTCTACAAAGCCTTGGGAGATGGCGGGTCTAAACAAATGAGGCAAAATAATTTCTCTCCTGCAACGTCCTTATTTCTCATTATTAAACAAATCAGCTTGCACACAAGGCTTGCTAAGTTAGTGCAGCTCCTCTCCATCTTATTCCACTTTCAGAGTGGCAACTTTAGGGATTACTGTAGGCAACTTACTCCTGGTCGAGCGCCTCTGACTTGAAAGGTCAGCAAAGCGAGCCAGATTCAAGCTGCAATTTAAAATATTTGCAAGAGGGCATTGATCTAGATGACTAATGCAATCCAAAGTGGCCTTTAAAGAAAGAAGATCAAATGGAGAAAATAATTAGGTAAGCCTCCCATTGTCTAAATAGAAAATGATTCACAAAATCGAAATTGAAATCCAATACGGAGGCGGCAGCTTCCATGGGATGCGGTCATATATGTGTGAAATATATGATGCAGAGTGTGAAGTCACTTAGCCAACCCTGCATGTGCAAATTGGGTGAGATTACATTGCAGATTTGTTTATTTATTTTTCACTTTTTTTTTGAACGGGCTGTCTCGCCCTTAAGAAATTTTGATACACAGACACACCCCACAGAATGCCAATGCATGGCTCCTTCAAAGCCAAAACAAAGACAGGCTTGACTGACATATTTGTTTTGAAACAATCAACAAAATATTTTCAAAACGTGTCTGTAAAATTTGGAAAGTGCAGACACCACATTCAAATGGGTTGTAGCTCTTCTTTTATTTTAGAATAGGGGTCTCCAGTCTTGGAAACCTGAAGACAGGTAGACCTCAACTCCCAGAATTCACCTGCCAGCTCCCAGAATTCACCAGCAGTAGGCTGGTGAATTCTGGGAGTTGAAGTCCACCCATTTTAAGGTTGCCAAGATTGGGAACCCCTTCTTTAAATGATTGGGAACCCCTCCTTTAAGCTTTTAGACCACACTGACATTCCTGTACAAGAATGTGGAGAGGACCTTGTGGAGGGTTTGAGAATAAGTAGCCTTCAATGTCTTTCTGATGATAATTGAGAGACTTTAAAGATTCTATTATTCTAGGTAATCCACAATTTACAACCATTCATTTAGCAATTCTTCGAAGTTATAACAGCACTGAAAAAAGTTACTTACATCCAGTCTTCATATTTACAACTGTTGCAGCATCTCCATCGTCATGTGATCAAAATTTGGGTACTTGACAACTGGCATGAATTTATGATAATTGTAATGTCCCAGGGTCATGTGATCACCTTTTCAGGAAGTTTGTGACAAGCAATGTCAATGGGGGAAGCCAGAATCGCTTAATGACCACATGATTCACTTAAGAACTTTACTGATTTGCTTAACAGCTGCACAAAAACGATAGTTAAAAAAATGGCACAGCTCACTTAACAATTGCCTTGCTTAGCAACAGAAGTACTCATCCCAATTGTTGTCGTAAGTCAAGGACTGCTTGTATGTCACTCAGCAATAAAAGAATCCCTGTCTGTCTGTTTCTTCACTTAGCTCACCATGAAAATCTAGCAGCCCCATCCTCCACATCAGCATTTTGACCGATCCTGAACATTTGCCTTTCTTCAATCTGAACAGTGTGGAAACAACTTGTAAATCTTCTGATGATGGTAGATAAAAGTCTCTACTGCACATGATTGATATGTGAAAGAACAGAATGTAAAGATCTTCAGGTGTTATGTTTGCTCTGCGATAGACTGGATTTTGCGCATGGAAATATTCAGTTTATTTCGGCTGAACTGAGCATTATTAAACCAGACTCCCCTACAGGTATGGTTTCATTGTTCTATTTATCTAAGCCAAATTTATCCTAAGTAAAGGTCTACACCTCTGTGTATTTTCATTTATTTTACACAGCAGGCAAAATGATATCCATCCGTCTTTCAAGTTTCACAGAACATTTCACTGAGGAAAACTGAAGGGATATGTAGAAAACAAAATTCATTATAAATGTCGAAGCATATGGACTGCAACTGTTTTGCTCTGTTTCCGCAATAACTGCTCTGCTTGCCCACTTTACCTGCTGAAGAAACTGATAATAAAACTACAAGTCTTGCATCTAATCAAGCCTCCAAAATAATCCATTATATTCTCAAACCAATGTCTCACTCTTTGGTACTTTATTTTGAAGCAGCACTAAAATAACTTCTGGTCATTGTTGTCCCACAACTTTAATCAACGTATCTCGATCTCTCTCTTTCTCCCACACAGAGAGTGTTCATAATACACAAACAACATTAGGTAACTATGCCTGGGAAAACACCTTGTGATAAATATAACCAAATAATATTACTTAAATATTTATTGAGGAAGGCTTAAAAGTTCAAATGTATTTAAAATATTCCCCACAGTTATTTATTTAAATTTTTATATATTTCTGTACTCCAAAAAGATTTCTGATGGTGTACATTACAGGTTTTGATTATGATAAATGAAAAACCCCAGTCTCCATAACTCAGACTGGAGTTCTTACAATTTAGTTTAGTTTAGTTTAGTTTAGTTTATTTGGACTTATATGTCGCCCCTCTCCCGAAGGACTCGGGGCGGCGTACAACAGTATAAAGACAGACAATAAAAAGTTTAAAAATTATTAAACACAAAGCCCAAATAAATAATTTAAAAATGGTGGGATTGAACAAATTAAAATGTAAAAGTTTTAAAATTACAACTATAAAATTTAAAATTGGCCCAATGTGTCACCAAAAGCCTGTTCGAATAACCACGTATTTAGTCCACGGCGGAAGGCTCGAAGATCGGGCACTATCCGCAGCCCTGGCAGCAAGGTATTCCAAAGGGTGGGGGCTCCCACAGAGAAGGCCCTACCCCTGGGCACCACCAACCGACATTGTCTGGTCGAGGGCACCCTGAGGAGGCCAACCCTGTGGGAACGAACCGGGCAATAGGAGGATATTGGTGGCAGAAGGTGGTCCCGCAAATATTCTGGTCCTAAGCCATATAGGGCTTTGAATGTCATAACAAGAACCTTGAATTGCACCCGAAAAGCAACCGGAAGCCAATGCAGGCCACATAAGAGTGGTGTGACATGGGAGTGCCTAGGCACCCCCATGACTACCCGCGTGGCCGCATTCTGCACCTGTTTCAAACGACGGGTGCTCCTCCTTCTGGGCTCAGATGCAGCCATAAATTAAAGATTACCTCTATTTGAAGTTTTATCTTTTCATTTATATGCATTGACTGTTGCCTACTTCCAAGATCTGTACTTCAAAACATTAGATGATCTAGATCCCAAATTATGTAATTTAAGTGCTACATACCCTGAATCAGGAAAGCACACATTCTTTCCAGACGAAGGCTCAGCTTGCTTGGTTTTTTTTCTTTTTCCAACTTTCTAAATAATTGCTGTTATTTATATTGTTGGCTGTAATTTTAGAAATAGATTCTCTACATGATTAAAATGTGATTATTTTTTAGAGAAAAGCCTCCTAGAAAGATAGAAAGATTCACGCTTCTGAAATCAGTACACATTTACAAGAAGCACAGAGTTCAATATGAAATGAGAACACATTATCAGTATATAGAGGTAAGTAAACAGCTACATGTTCAGCTAAAAAAATAATAGGTACATAGAACGCACAGAAAACAGTTTCGGAAAAGAGTACCTTCTCTCAACAAGTTGTTGTTATTTTAATTTGTATGCCGCCCAACTCCTACTGGACTCAGGGCAGCTCACAACAATAAAACAATAATTTAAAAACCATAATCAAGCAATTAAAAACAAACATTAAATATTAATCATCAAAATATCAAAATATTAAATTGTAACTATTAAAAGCTCCCTTCAAATAGGCTCATTGGCCCCAGGCCTGCTGGCAGAGCCATGTCTTAGATATCAAATTAGATATTTGTTAACTTATGATACCTGGCTTTATATTTTGATACTCTGGATTTAAGTAAATGGGAAGAAAACATAGGGTGATTCAAGCTAGGCGAAATACCTTATTAAGTCAGACACTATTTACAATTGCTACCTAATGCTACCTGTACATGCAGATTTTTCCCTAGATTATTCTTATCCGAAAAGTATAAGAGTGCTTTCTATTTCAGTTAAAGAATTTAACTGGTAGCACAGCCAATGTTTACTTGGAATACATTCAGCGAAACCTACCAGAAGGAGTTGCCATGGAAGTCAAAAAGGTATTGCTAATTTTGTTCTGTTTTTTGGGATGTGCAAAATGTTTCATACACAAACTCTTCTATGCATGGTGCATTTATTTTGGAGTGTCCTGGACTCAAACCAAAATATGCCTGTTCTGAGTGTTTTTCTTCTTATATACAATCACTTGATTTTTGTGTTGGAAGCACCATGCACACAATAAAACAACTGTTTTGTTTCAGGCAAAAATGGTGGGGTGGGGGAAGAATACAAGATTGTCAGCAGCTGAGGAAAAGCAGGGAATAGAAGAGCAGTTCTGTGTCTCTATCGGAAAATGCCACACCAAAACAAGAGCAGAAGCTAGTAAGAGGGGGGCAGGAAGATGGTATGAAGATTGGGAGATTAATAAGCTATACTTATTATAATAATACTATGCTAGGAACTGCAGGGAGAGGGGCAGTGCATACAAGTAGTCTTCTATTTATGACCATTGGTAGTTTGAAATTACAGTGTCCTTGTAAAAAGTGACTAGTGACTAGTGATGCACTTATTAAGTGTCATACCACCATGTCATCCTGTGATCACAAATTAAAGTACCTGATAACTGACTTGCATTTACAATCTGTTGCAGCATCCTGTGGTCACATTATCGCAACCCTTTTTTTCCCAATTTCTGGGGGAAAATATCCATTGGGGAAACTGGAAACCCTTACCAATCATTGTAAACACTGTAAAATGGGTTCTGACTTGACTTACTATCACAATAACTTCTGACAGAAATTCCAGTCCAAATTGTGGTCATAAGTTGAGTCTCTGTATCAGTTTCTAGAACATGATGATTTGCTTTGGATTTGAAAATAAAACATTCTCGTTTATATAATATATAAAATATGTTGAATTCTTAAGTTTTAATATTACTCAGATAGCTACTAAAGTAGAAGTGTTGCTACCTTCTTCACACATTGTGTTGGGTTTTAAAAAAACCTACAAAATTTAACTAGAGAATCTATAAACTATTCCAACATAAGCATGTAACTATATATTTCCCATTGTTTTTTAGACCAAATTAGAGAAACTTCCTGATCATATTCAGAAACCTGTTTGGGATGTCCTGCCTGAAGTCGAAGAAACCACAATTACATCATAAAAACCTAGACTCTTTTTTTAAAAAATTCCCTAAGGGTTAATTAGGAAATCAACATGAAATACCGCAGTTGTTTTATAAAATTTACACCCATTTTGAAAGAGCCCTGTATCAGGGTACTTATAGGGAATCTTATTACTTCACCAAAACAAGCATTTGGAACTTTACAACGAAAGCTTATTGGTTCAGAAGCAATTAAAGGGGGGGGAAGTGAACATTTCAGCTGCACCATAATTTGGCTGTAGATGTTGAAAATGATAGTGTCCCTGTATATTAATAAAACAAATGTTATACCAAATTGTTTATTAACATTCATTATTTGAAATAACTTGCTCCAGTTGTTTCCAATATAGATGCCTTGAGAAGAGAACCATCAAACTTGTAATATTCTATCACTAACTGTATAAACACTGAAATATTTTTATGTAATATTTTTGAAAACATTTAGAGCATTTTCAATAGGGAATTAATTGTAGGATTCACTTACACTGTTAGGAAACTGAAGATGGAAGTATTTGTATATATTTGACATATTGAATCATTTAGGTTCTGCTGAAAGGAATAGCCATATATACTTTCTGTACCCATGATTATATTCATTAACCTCTATACTCGGCCATTAAAAGCCAAAAAATCTGGGGTTTTATACAAATATTTAATATTTAATTTGCTGCTTAGTTTCCAGTTTCCTGAATAATGTTTTTATATGATTAATTGTATCTTAATATTTTAAAGTTATTTTAAGTTGGAATTAATCAAAAGGCAAGATTGAAATTTAATTTTAAAAAATGTACACCCATCTTTACACATGCAAGAAGTAGGAAGTAAATTTTGGAAGCAGAAGATAAAGCTCATTTAAAATAGCCATGATAGAAAGCTGATAGATTTTTCTGAAATCTAAATTCAACTAATAAGTAATAAATAACCGTAGTCTAGCATATAGAGTAAGAATTTTCAGATAGCATATTTGATCCCATCTTTTTTCTACTCTGGTAGTGGAGTGAATGGGTTAAAACCTGTCTACACCCACGCAGAGTTGCTAAACATCAGTTTTGCAAGCCGATCCAGTATCACCAGTGACTTCCAGCAGTCCCATAACATACTGAGCTGCATGGTGAGATTGCCGGGTTTTCCATGGATTGTTGTTGGGTCTGGGAGGCACTGACGGCAGCAAAAGGAGCAGCAGCAGAAGCATGGATGCAGAGCTGGCTTGCTAGCTCAGCTACGGAAGCAGCCCTACAGACCAGCACTACCAAGCATTTTTGGATCAACGCTAGATCTCTTGTCCATAAAATTGACGCACTAGAGCTGAAGATGGCAGCAAGCAAGCTCATCTGCAAATGCTGTGTGTCACAGAGACCTGGCTTCATCCACTTGTACCAGATGCGTCAGTGGGGCTA
The DNA here is from genome assembly GCA_032468035.1 of Aparallactus werneri. Lineage (NCBI taxonomy): Eukaryota > Metazoa > Chordata > Lepidosauria > Squamata > Lamprophiidae > Aparallactus > Aparallactus werneri. Next base: position 96,125 of record JANHFQ010002223.1, read on the forward strand.
ACTAGCTGCGCCTTAAACCACTCCGATAGAAACAGCAGCTCCGGTAAGAGCAAAGGAGGAGGGCTTTGTATCTACATACACAATGACTGGTGTGCTAACAGCAGAGCTATCTATATGTACTGTTCCCCAGATGTGGAATTAATGACTGTCTCATTTTATCTGCCTAGAGGAATTTCTGTGATAGTTATTATCATTGTTTATGTTCCATCTGATACTAATGTTGGCGCTCTCTAAGCTATATGATGTCATTTTGAGGCAGCAGCAAACTCATCCCAAGGGCACTTTTCTTGTGGCTGGGGACTTCAACCAAATCTTCCCTAAGTTTGTGCAGTACGTGCAATGTCCCACCAGAGGGAAGAACACGAAGTTTAAACCATATGTATTCAAATTTTTAAAAGGGATATAGAGCAATTCCCCTCCCCCACCTGGGCACGTCCAACTATCTCTCTTACCCCATTAAGGAAAAGAATACAGCCAGTCATGAAAACTGTCAAAATCTGGCCGGAGGGAACACTCAGCCAGTTGCAGGATTGCTTTGAAACCACTGAGTGGAGTATATTTGAACATCTAGAACTGCACAAATACACTGAGACTGTGCTCTCATATACTGTATTAAAACATGCACATGTTACATAATGTAACAGTGGATAAGTGCATCAGAGTCTATGAAAATTGTAAACCCTGGTGGTCAGCAAAGGTACAGATACTTCTGAGAGCCCAGAATTGTGCTTTCAAGGCAGGTGACAAGAGATAAATATAATGAGGCCAGGGCAAATCTAAGGAGAGGTATTAAGGCAGCCAAACAAATATAAACAAAAGGTGGAGAACCATCTAGCAGACAACAGTCTGAGGCAGATGTGGCAGGGACTGCAGCACCTAACCAACTACAAGGGCAACACCGATGCCTTGTTGGTGGAGGAGTTGAACGTCTTCGCCCACTATGAGGTCAAAAGACCTGACCCTGCCCCCCAGCCCACTGGCCCTTCAACTTCCAACCACTCACCCTGCATGAACACCAAGTGAGAGCTGTATTGAAGGCCGTGAATCCTAATAAATCTGCAGCTTCAGATGGAGTGCTGGGGAAAGTGGTAAAAACTTGCATGGACCAATTATCAGATATATTAACAAGGATTTTTAACATCTTGCAAACGACCTGTGTTCCAACATGTCTGAAAGCAGCCACCATCATTCCAGTCCTGAATAAAACAGCCCTAAATAGCCTGAATGACTATAGACCCGTTGCACTGACGTCTGTATTGATGAAGTGCTTTGAGAGACTGGTTTTTCAACACCTCGGGTCATGCCTTCCATCAAACTTTGATCTATATCAGTTTGCCTATAGAGGAAACAGGTTGACAGGCAATGCCATTGCTATGGCCCTACATACTGTATTGACACATCTGGAGGAACCTGGGAAGTATGTCAGAATGCTCTTCATAGACTATAGCTTGGCGTTTAACACCATTTTGCCGGGCATTCTTATTGAAAAGTTGACTGACTTGAATTTCCCTCCTCTCACTTACGATTGGATTAAAGACTTTTTGATGGACCATCCACAAACAGTGAAGGCTGGGTCCTTTACACATCCTCCTCCCTGAAGTTCAGCACTGACTCCTCAGGGCTGTGTGCTAAGTCCCTACCTGTACTGTTAATGTCTTATTTCAGTACTTGGAAACTGTCAAAAGTCTGGTGGGGAAGGAACTGAATGACATTGAAGCCAAGCAAGATGGAGATGTCACTTATCCATCAAAGTCAGTGTTAGTGCTGCCTCTTAATATACCTTGGAGAGTCTTTCTGGACTCCCAGCTTTTGTTCAAGTGGAATCTGTGGCCAGGACGGCCTTTGTCAAGTTTTGGCTGGTGCACAATTTATGACCTAACATCAAATGCAACATGATGTAGCAATTCCTGGTTTTGTTATCACCTGGTTAGGATAATAGTGATACATTCTATGTGGGGATACCTTTAAACACCATGCAAAAGCTACCATTGATTGAGAATGCAAGAAGCCATGTGTTAACTGACATCAGTTTTTGAAGTGTGCCTTGGACCTTGTACTTGCTTTCAGTCAGCTGGTTTTGCTCCACAAAATTATCGGTGCAACATACAAAATCATCCCAAGAAAATCAATTCATACTCCTTCACATCCAGGAATTAAAGGGGGAATGAAACTAGAAGCACTGCTGACCTTTGGAAGTTGTACTCATAAAACACATTAATGTAAAGTACAAAAAGTTGTACTTTTTAATTAAATATAGCATAGATTTTTTTTTCTATATAGTAAATCTTCAATAGTGATTTCAATTGCAGTAAGATATAAAAGCAGTTTAATAAACAATGTATGGTAAAATATCAGAAAAAGATACTCTGTTTAAAGGATCTGTTTATCAGCAAAATAATTTTCATCTTATAAGCTTTAAGCCAAACAAATACAAAAGAATAAAAATAAAGAAAGCCAATCACTTAATTCTTGCCAAAGGAGACAATGCGCTACCAGAAATGATATGCCAACAAGTGGGAGGAAAAGCAAACTTCCTTTCTTGCAGTTTACCCTACAAACCAAACTCCCAAATGATGCTCTGTCTCTGAAAGAATATCAATTCCAGAAAGAGGGTGGGGCTTAGTCATCCACCAGGAGCACTACCCCCTGCAGGACACTTGGCTTTTCTATCCTTGGATTGCTATTTCCCTGGCACCTGGTGAATGCCACAAGGATCCTTAATTTGTTTTTAGAATTTAAAGGCTTATTTAATCTTAATTGTTCTGCCTGATCTGATGCCCTTCAGACCTCTGAAATACAATTATAATTCAAAGGCACCAAGCTTTACTATTACAGTGCTTAGAATTATGGAAATTGCTGTTCAGCAACTTGCAAGACTTGGGGCTGGAAAACATCGTCCTATCTTTGAAGTCCACTTCTAGCTAACTTTCTTTTGTTTGTAATAACAGTTGGAAGGGAGTCCAACCCACTGCCCAAAAAGGAGACCCACAACTTCTGAAGGCAAGCTATTCCACTAATTGTTATAATTGTGAAGGAAATCTCTTGATAAGTTCCACCTGATACTTATCTTGCCCTCAGGTGCTTTGGAGAATAGGTTATCCCCCTCTTCTTTGTCACAGCCTCTCAAATATTGGAAAACTACTATCATGTCATCACTAGTCCTTCGCTTCCTTACAGTTGACATACCAGTTCCTGCAACCATGTTTCAGGCATAATAATAATATATAAAATAGACTCAATAGCACACATAATATCATATAAGATAGCACTCACTATTCCAAAAGTGCATTAGCTTCTAGATAGCTTCTTGGACAAGCTCATTCCTCACAAACATCTGTTAATAATTAATATATTCTGCCCACATAGAACATCTATAGCTTCGTAATAAGACAGCCAGCATTCCCTGAAATATTCAGCTTTCTCGCTTTAGTCTCAGAGCTCCGTTGGGTCGGACGGACCAGATATCCACTTACAACACAACCCTATGCATGCATTTTCATACGTGTGCATATGCAATGCATAATACAGGTTATTAAAGGGTTTAATAAAAGACTGCATTTTGAAAAGAAAACCCAATTCTTGTTGGAGAAAGACCCAAGTGAAACTCCGCCCACTGTCGTGGTTGTGGGAGGAAAGCCGATGTTTCTCAACCTTAACGACTTTAAAAACGCGTGGACTTCAACTCCCAGAATTCCCCAGCAAGTGTGAGTTCTTCTGCGCTATGGCAACCAAGTCTCGGGAGGAGTCGCAAGAGGACGTGACTCTGCGTGGCTAGGGCCGTAAAAGGCTCGAGAACCACGTGGGAGCCGAAAGGTTGCAGAGATGGGGAAGAGGAAAGGTCGCCAGCAGCGCCAGCAGCTGATCAGCCACTTAAGCAAGAAGCAAAAAAAACACCTCAAGGATTTTGGGGAGGAGCACCCTTTTTATGATCGGTAAGCCGGGTTCTAAAATTGCCTCTGAGCAACGGCGAGAGCTGACGGCGCCCATTGCATCATTTCTCCGGAGTCTTTATTTGTTCCCGTTGAGTTAGGTTCCCTTTCTCCGTCCTCATCCTCATCTGTCAAAGAAGCAGGCAGGGCTTTCATGAGTTTCTTCCGAGTAGCAGGCGTTTGGTACCTGTCTGAACGGGGACACCTTTCCTTCCCTGTTTTATTGTCTGTCTTCATTGCTTCTTTCTCTCTTGTATTTCTATTCCTGCGGCTCATTGTCAGCAGAAATCTCTGCTAGTTGTGGACCCATGAATGGCTTAGTTCAGGTAGACATAAAATGCCAGCTTATTGTGTAGGGTAGGATAAGGGAAACATAACTGCACTTTATAACCCCCAAAGAGCCCTGGGTTCCTTATTTAATGTATTTGTTTACAAACAATAAACTATCTCTTTTATTGTTGAATGATACTTGCAAGAATCAGAATACTTTATTGGCCACAAGTGTGATTGGACATACAAGGAATTTGTCTTGGTGCAAATGCTCCCAGTGTACATAAGGGAAGAACGATAGTAAGATACATACAGCAGAATAATAAGATACAGCACTTAGTGATAGTCATAGGATACCAAGAGCACTCAAGTCATACTAGGAACAATAACAATATAATTTGTAAGATACAGCAACAC
>JANHFQ010002226.1:37130-49971 GCA_032468035.1 Aparallactus werneri
GCAGCCTTCATTAGAAATCCTCTCCTACCCAGGCTGTTCTAATTTCACACACAGAGAGAACTCCATTCCTCATTTTCTAGATAGCCTTCATTAGAAATCCTCTCCTACCCAGGCTGTTTTAATTTCACATACAGAGAGAACTCCATTCCTCATTTTCCAGGTAGCAAGGAGTGGCTTGGAAGCCAGGTGGCCTGGCTTAGTCAAACCACTCCACTGGCCGGATACATTGTGTCTGCGGGCCGTATCCTGCCCGCAGGCCATAGTTTGAGGACCCGTGGTATATACAGTAAGTATAAGTCTTTCAACCAAATTTACAGCTGCTCTACAATAATATACTTCGAGAATGAGATGGTAATGTCAATCATTGTTATCTCAGTCAATATGTTTTACTTGGAGAGGATCTTGTTTCTATTGACTTCTGTGGGATTACATAAAACTTTTAAGATAATATTTCTGACTTATTTCTTATAGGGAGGTGGATGTAAATTTCTGAGATACAACTGTTCAATTGAATCACCTAGAAAAGGATGGAGTTTCATGCATCCAGGAAGACTTACTCATTTGCATGAAGGACTTCCAATTTTGAAAGGAACAAGATATATTGCAGTATCTTTTATTGATCCTTAATTTTATTTTCCTGGCTATTCAGAGACAACATACAACAAACTTTTATTTATATTTTTTCTCCCAGAAGACAAGTGACAAAGGAAGCTTCTTCTAGACAGCTGCTTTATTTCGGGCTAAGGTTTTAAAGAAAACAAACAGACAACAAAAACAGTACTTATAAACATCTGCTTTGAGCCTTGAAATGCAAATATAATTACATAAAAATAATTTTACTGCTCTTCCTGTTTTAAAGGAGTGGAATAGTCCTTGATGTGGTCACTCTGTAAAAGTGTTAATATGGGTTTTCCATTTGGTAAATGTCTAAATAGCAAGCTGCATGTCTTGATTTTTTTAAAGAAAAAAATTGGATAATTATATTATTAGGATCAAGTTCATTATAGATAAAGGCAAAGCATTGACCCAAAAATTGTGCCTGGTTTATACACAGACTTTTTAAAGTGCCTTAAAAGGGAAAAGAAAGTCTTGACTTGAAAGTATCCTTGCTCTTTGATTGGCCTGAGCTTTTCTAAACAAACTTATTGCACAAACTCCAGTCTTGACAATAGAAGCCCTCATTTTGAGAAAACTTTAGAACACCAAGTAACCTCAAAAACTAAATTCTTCACTCTTACATTAAAACTACTTGAATGTTGAATCAGTATACCAAAAAGCTGAAGTTGTTCTTAAAAATAAATAAATAAATAAATCAGGTTTTTGACTTACCTTTATTTTTTAAGGGAACAGTTTTAAATATTTCTGCTGTGCCTACTGTTTGTAATTTAAAAGTTTCACTTGAAAAAAGATGATGAAATCAAATCTGAGGTGCTAAAGTGCGTATATTTTGAGGTAAATAAAAATTTAAAATAAGTTTTTACTGCGTCTGGTTTTTTAAAATACATAATACATGCACGCACACACATATACCAACAACATATTGTTTTGTTGTTTTAAAAAAGCTTTAAAGTGTTTAATTTTTCAAACATTAACAATCATCCTTCAACAGATACGTTTGCTTCAACCCCTGTATAATGTTTATGGAATTTTATTATATTGAACCTACTGGATAGGTTAGTTTTAAAAAGAACATTCCTACTTCATAATGAATATAGGAGTTTTTTATGGTTCATTCAGCAACATCAGATTATTCTGAGAATGCACAAAGAGTTTGTTATGATTCATTGAAGAATATGGTTTTGCCTGTAGTTCAGGCATAAACATGTATTAATCCATTAAAAAAAAATAAGAACTACTTCAACAATACCAAAAGGCTTCCCCCATACCACATAGCTTTTAAGCAAAAATTAGCAAATTCACATGAATATCACTGCCTGAGAAAATAAAGAGAGAAATTCTTCAAAGAGCTGGAAACTGGTAGGCTTTGTACTTGGTCTTTGTACTTTCATAAATGAACAATGACATGAGCAGTGTTTTAAAAGGTGACTAGGGTTGGAACTGAGGTTTTTCATAGGCCCAGGAACTTTGCTGGCTTTTGTTTTTATCCGCAACATTGCAGTGGCTAATACCAAAACCCCACTGGGCGACTGTAACCAAAACAGCTGATTTTCAGGGCTAAATTGATGCCCCGGCTTATACACGAGTCACTGACTTTTCCCAGTTTTCATGGGTGAAATTAGGTACCTCGGCTTATACTCGGGTCGGCTTATACTCGAGTATATACGGTAATAAAATGTGTCTGTTTTTTTTTCAAAATACTGTAAAAATAGAAATACTTCTCTGGTTCATTATTCAGCAAGACTACTATTGTAGATAAACTAAATGTATGAATAGAGGTCTGCTTTTGCTCTGGATGAACCAGTAACCAGATTTAAATGAATATGTAGTGTCTTGCTCTGCTTTTGTTTCAGTAGGCATAAATACAAACCTGCCTCTTAGCTGTTCTGCCATGGTCTGATTCAGTAACGAGAATACAGCGTGGGGTTTTTGCACCTTACAATGTGTACTTGGTAATTAAAAAGCCAAGAAAGCTGGTGTCAGTTTATTTCCTTTTAATCCCAAGAGCTGAAGGAAATTTAAGATTAGTGTTCCTTGTTAAAGGCTGGCTGAATATCTGCTTTAGGAAGTAATATTGTTGAGACATATTTAATTCTGATATTAGGTTTTTAATTGCCTCCTACAATAATTTATAAACCAACTTACTAAGGAACTGGGGCAGAAATAAGAGCTGAAAAATACAACAAGAACAAAGTAACAAGCTTGTATTTTTTCATTGCTTGTGAAGTGCAAAATTTTGATATAGATGTCCCATTTGTGGCTTTCAGGTATATTAAAATCTTAGTTTGGATTAATTACAAAGCCTAAATCATTTTAATAAATCTATATTAAATTTGTTGATGTAATAATTCTATCCTGTATGCAGGTTCACAAAAAGGATAAAAAGTACAAATGTATGGTGTGCAAGAAGATTTTCATGCTAGCAGCCAGCGTTGGAATAAGACATGGATCTCGGCGTTACGGTGTTTGCGTTGACTGTGCAGACAAATCTCAGCCAGGAGCGCAAGAGGGAGTAGACCAGGTACAGGACACCGATTTTCCTAGAGATGAAGAGTTTGAAGAAAATGAAGTAGGGGAAGCTGATGAAGAGCTACCTGATGATATAGAAGAACAGAATGACCAGACTCGGTGGGATGAATCTGGGGAAGTCTGTGTGCCTTTAGAAGACTGAGGGAATTTGATCTTATAGATGCTTTATTTTGACGTCATACAGACTGACCATGTTGAATTTTTGGACTGAAGGCTTGGAAAAAATATGGTACAGGCTGGATGAAAGTTACGTTGCTGTGAAAATTATAGGGTTAAAGCCTTATAGCAAAAAAAAAGGATTATTAATTTTTTAAAAGATATTTGCACAGGGCTGTACAGCATACAGTCATTTGGTTGAATTATATAGAGTCCTCACACCTACAGTCAATTATCAAAGTAAAATGTATTTTTATTATTTATAGGATATTACTATTTGTGTCCTAATCTGGCATAGTATTTAACTATGCCTGTGTAAATCATTCATGTGTCTCTTAACATGGATGAAATAAATTGCAATTTTTGGAGATGGCTCCCTTGATTCCAATCATAGTTTTTGAACAAAAGTGGCTAGTCTGGCATAGTGGCTCGCGTTTCCTAAAAGGAGGCTTTACCTCACCTCTCTTGCCATTGCCCTTCCCCCAATAGTTTAAATATCCAGTTTCTGGATGACATGAATCTGTGTCACTTAATTTTGTCAGGATATGGTAGTTGACAAGTCCTGGAAACCTAATCACTGATATTTAATTTCCTGAGTTACTAGGTTTCAGTACTTTTGAGTTTGCAAAATGCTACAGCTCTTTCACCAAATGTTAATAATGATTTAAAACTGCAAGGAAGATTGTGATTGGAATGAAAGAAATATTCTCCTTGTCACTTAAAGAACTTTATGTTAGACACTTTTTGGCGTGGCTGCCCATATTTTAATTTATGTTTTTGTTAGCACTATTCTATTGGCTATTACTTTTATTCACTACTGTATACCTCAATCCATCACAAAGCTTAGAGTCCTAGAATCTGAAAAGGAGTGTAATTGATATTTTTGATTTTAATAGTCCAGCCCAATTTGTCTGCTTTTGTCTAGTTTTTGTTATGTGAAAAATTAGACATAAGGCTGTCTATTTTTTTTGTGCCCCTTTGCTTTTCATTAAAGTAAACACAAACTGAATCTTTGCTTCTCTCCTATTTTGGGGGTTATTTTATATACCAAACAAACTATGTTTAACTTGGCAGCTTAATTTGCTGGAACTTCTTTTTTTAAAAAAGAAAATTGTTAGTATAATTGCTGGAGCTATTTATCCCCGATGCTCTTTGCTTCTGTTTTTGGATGAGACGTTGAAACTTGAATTTTTGTAGCCATAAATCTTTTCTAAACTTGTTATATTGTACCAATGATTTCAGGCCTTTTTTTCTGAGGGAAGGGAGGGTATTGCACCTTTTTAATGCTTAGAATTCTCAGCTTCATCTAGCCTGAATGCACGTGAGCTACCTGAAGTTTAGACACTGCATTCAATATATTACTATGTCACGGTGAATAAATATGCACAGCATTTATCATAATACATAGCTAGGCCAGTGTGATAGTACTGTATTATAAGTTGAGGGTCACCATATTTGAGTTTATTAACTTTAAAATGAGTATATTTTCCTATTTTATATCTGCGAACTAAATTATGGTAGTTGTGTGTTAAACTTAATTGCTTTGACAGATAGAATCTTAATGGTGCTCCATCTGTTCAAAGTTTATATATATATATATATATATATAAAATATATATAAAATATATTTAAAGAGACAGCTTTATTATCCTTTATTTCAATACAACAATGAATTAATGTTAGACACTGTTTCTGCTGGATGAAACAGAGACTGAATCATATGGGTATTAAATTGTATAATCTTTTCTATCCAAATACATCATTGGTAGATTCCACATCACTGTAAACCTGACAGATAAGTAGTTCTTGGGTTTTGTTTTTAAGAACTGAAAACATCTTATTCTCTTCTAGACTGAAATGAGTAATGTGTAATTCTGTTGGGGTCCAAAGTAGAAAATAGTGGGGAAACATAATATGAATGGGAAGTATTTTAAACGTTAAGTAAATGTTCTGCTCTGTGAATATGTAAGTTATAGTATAAAGATTTCTTCCATCCCATTTATTCCCTATAAAATAGTTTACAATTGATCTACCTATCTTGTCCAAAAATCACCTAAATCTGCTTTATTATAACATACTATTCACTTAATGCTTAAACTGGACCTGGCTTTACATTCTTAATGTATTTTACTTACTCTCTTGAAACCGAATCTCCTTTTGCTACTTAAATCATTTGTGTATATCTGGTAAATTATGACCAAATCTGTTGTTAGATTAAATACAGTAAATTGAAATATACACTTGGTACACTACAGAATTGTTGTGATTTGTTCGGGTTATCTTTTTTTTAAAAGTCTGTAGACATATTCAGGATTTTTTGTTGGCTTTGGATAAATTATTGTGCATTTTGCATCTCTAGTCAGGCTTTTTTTTTAATTACATCTTTAAGTGTGGCATTTTGGCTATCCCTTTAACAAAACATAAACATTATCAAAATTACTTTATCAAGGAAAACTGTTGAATTTAAACAACTGATACCCCATGTAGTTGTCTCTACGCTGATCTTTTTATTGGTTATAACTAATGGAAAGGAAAATGTCGGTAATTTATATTTTGGAAAAAGTTCTTTATAAACCAGAAATTAAAAATCAGTTATTGTTGAATCCTAACCTCCACATCAATCCTCAGATTGGCTTAGATTTCTGGGGGGTACATTCTGCATCGCTATTAAAAACCAATCCATCTAGTATCTTAGTTGAAGCTGGATTTGGATGGTTAGCTATGCTACTATTAAGCAATTTTCCAAAATAGCTTTAGGCAAGAAGCATGTTTATTTAAGCAAGCTTTATTTCCTAAATACACTGTTACGGTATGAAAATGTACATAACTAAAGCAAAATATAGTAATTTTAAAATTTACGTGTAAATATGTGAAGCATAATAAAAAGAATAAAGTCCATAGTTTAAAATTTATTTATATATTTTAAGTTACTGCATACAATTTAAGAAACTGCAAGAAATAATGTAGATGGTACCTCTTCAGTCTCCCTCTCCTAAGGGTATGTGCCTTAGTTTAGCTGTGGACTTTGTTTATAGCTATATAAGAATGACATTATGGTAATAGATTTGCTTTGCTTAGACTGGCTACTAGCCTTAAAACCACAAATTTGCTTACCTACTTATTTTTTTCAATCACATTAGTTTATATAAGCCCCTTTGAATCTCAGTTTTCCTTTATATATGTCCGCAGGGCTTTATAACATTTTAAAATATATTAAATACTTTTTGTAAATGTGTATTGTTTTAGCACCCAATAGAGCATGATATGCTTCAATTTATGCAGAAGTATACGATAAAATCCACCAGCTCTGTCTAATTGGATATGCATGCTGCTAAATATTGTTAAATTGAACATTCTGAATCATGGGTCACTATCTTTTCTTGCAAATGGTGTTTTGTCAGAAACCTGGGAACTCTTAATATGCATCCCAAACAGCAGTCTTAATTTGTGCACTCTTGTCTAGATTTTGACATATTCATAATCATGTATGTTTTGTTCATTAGCAGATAGATCAGGTAGAACTGCTAAAAGGAGTAGTATGGCTAGGCAATTAATTAGGGCTGGGGCAGGGAAGGATTCAATTATAGCAACTTACCCAATGAACAGAAATGTAAAACCCAATGATTTAATATAAACCCTTTCTCAGCTTGACAGTTCATGCATTTGTGTGCACAAAAGATCAGCTGAAACCACCTATGAAGAAAAACAGGATATAGGAGAAAATCTTTGAAACAGTCAGACAGAATCTTTAGCATGATATAGTCCTGCTTGCAAAGTTATGGGAATTGAAGTGCCCTTTCAAATTATTTGCATGGCTATACTAAGTAATAGATTCTCTACTGACTTGGTGCTGTAGAGAGAATTGTGTAGAACATGTACAACAGCAACATGGCACTAAGCTTTTCTCTTCATACTGCTGTCCATGTACAAAAGCCTTAGATTTCCCCTCTTTATAAATGGGTTAATTTGGACTCAATGTCTGCTGAATGGGGTGATTCAGATGGCGCTAACCATTAGAGATATTGTGAAGAATTGATGAATCTGATCCTATAGGAAGCAGAATACCGAAAGACTTCTGACTTTTAAAAAAGGCAAATTTATTTTCTCTTTGAGATGGTTGAACATGAAAACATTGCACAGATTTGTTGTATGCTGAACATAATCATGTCGAAAAGAATACCATGCAAGCCCTATTTTTTCACTGGTACTAATTTGTAACAATTTCTTTTAATATTTAATATCTTGAGAATATACAAATACTTTCTAAAGCAAAAAAACCTAGTTTATCTTCAAATATTTCTTGAAGTCATTTAAAAAAATAGTACCATGTATAAAATACAACTTCCTGATTTAAAGAAACTTTTCAAAGAATGACATTTATATAGGAAAAATTTAACTACTAACTACTTATTAGTTCATTGAACTACAGTTTGTTGTTAATATATTGGAGATCACTTTCCCTTTTCCTTCGGAGGAATAGAGGCCATATTGACTTCAGATTTCAAGTTGTTGAGATCACACAAGCAGCTATAAACGTGGCTATGCAGAAAACTGATTTCCTTCTGGTTTTCAGCAATCTGTGTAATAGGAAAAATGTTAATTCTGAATATTGCAATAACTGTACTAAAATTAATCTCTATATTGAATTATCTATGTAATTATGAGATATTTGACATGGTGACCTGGTTTCAGCAAAATACAATGTACTCATGTATAAACTCAGAAAAATAAATGTTTTTTTCAGGAGCACCTACACACCTAATTCAATAGTACCTGAAGAAATCAGCATTTTGAAGAAACATTTAAAAACAAATTTCTAGCTGCATAATTTTCTCATGTCTTAACGTCTATAGGTAGGGACAGAAATATGAAAAAGTGTTCTAGGAGATTGCAAATTGAACAGAAATCAGATATGGCTGCTAAAAACAGGAAATGCTACTTTTGTGTGAGTAACAGCATGGCATTCAGATTCTGCTCTTGTTCCACTCTGCCTTGGTCAGGTCCATTTGGAATACTGCGTCCAGTTCAGGACACCACATTCTGAAGAGATAGGCAAATTCTTGGGAGAGCTACCAAAATGTTGAGTGGCTTAGAATTAAGTCTTACAAAGAACCTGGATAATCTTCAGACAGAATAATCTTCAGCTATCTAAAGTGTTGTTACATAAAGAAGGGAGTGAACTTGTTCTCTTCTACCAGATCCAATTATTTGGACACTTTTAGATTAGACTTCATTTATTAGCTTTAAATGCCAATTTAGGAACTCTTTATGCTAAGGGTTGTCAGCCAGTGATCTGAAGTACATTTCCATCAGTGCAAGTCTTCAAACAGGCTGAATAGCCAACTCTAAATTCTGTAATGGATCTAGTACAGCATAGGAGATGGAGTAGATTATTCTGTCTTTTTTTGGAAAGTTTGGTTGGATCCTTAACAATAAATGTCATCATTCATGTACCTTTCCTATGTCAGGAAGACTGGTTTGGCAACTATTTTCCAGTCCTCATTTGCCTAATCCTTAAACTATTTGCAAGCTGAAGGAATCTGAAGCTTTAATTATTGAATGTAAAACGGTCACAATTGCTGCAGGTAGAAACCTTCACTGGTTGTCAGACTTTTGGGATTGACTCAGGTCTGTCTCTCAAGTTCTAAAATCATACAAACTATCCAGTAGAATGAGAACCGGACAGCCCTGCCAAATTAAATATGCAGAAAGGTCTCTTGAGGGAATCTTTTTTGTGGAACTGTTAAGCATGCATGGAAGGCCATATTTAAACTGGTTTATTGAATTGCTAACCATGGCTTAAACATTTAACATTTTTTATATCTTTACCATTTTGTTATATGTTTTCCTGGTAATTTTATGGAATGGCAGTAAAAGCCCTTTACTTTTAGCCGTAATAGTGATAGTTTTCTAGGAATGCCTGATAAACTGAAGCTATTAAATTTTGTATCAAGGCAAGCTAAATTCTGCAACATATATGAAGAACAAACAAAATAAACATTTTCTTATTCTAATAACTTAGAAAAGGTTCAAAAAGGACAAAGTTATGTCAAGTCACTAAAATGTATGCCTTTGATTGCTATAAATCTGATTCTTTGATTTTCTGAATGTTTTGCCTACCAATCAAATTTTATTACAAAAGTAGTTGATCATTACGTGATAACAGTCATCCTTGACATTATGTGGAACTAAGTTTCCTCAAATTAGACAAAATTGTAATCAACTGTTTTAATGTTTTTATAATTGATTTATTTTCCCTTTCTTTCAGTAACTCAAAATGTCATACATAGCACTCCCTTTTCCAGATACCCCTACACATCATAGGTGGTATTCAGCCAGTTCTGACCAGTTCGGGAGAACCATTAGTGACAATTTTGATTGGTTCGGGGAACCGGCAAATCCCACTTCTGATTTGCTCCTCCCCTGTCCGCCCCTTCCAGGAGTCTTCACGTGCCCCTATTTGGCAGCCAGGATGCTTCAGGGAGGCTAACAAGGCCAAAAACAGGTTGGGGTATTACAGCCCACCTAGTCACATGACCACATAGCCATGACCACCAAGCCACACCCACAACTGGTAGTAAAAAATTTGAACCCCACTACTGCTACGTGCGCGCGCACACATACACAAAGCTTGTAAATTAATTTGGGCTGAGAATGACCAATCTAAAATTCCCCATGAAGTTCCATGGCTGACTTTTACCCTTACATTTGTGTGTCAAGGAAAAAAGCCACAGATGCTAAAGCTAGAAGAAAAGTGAACCCTTCTACAGATGCTAGGAAAAACAGGTTTAACGAACTGCTTGTTATTATAGCAACAAAATACTATACACAGGTGAGAGAAGTCTCTGAAACTTTCACATTGTCTCTAGTTCTGCAGTATGGTGACCTTCAATGTGACAATGTGATCAGAACTTCAGTAAGGTTCTATTAAAGAGATTGACAAAAACTATTGTGTCATGTCTTTATTGAATATATTAAGCCAACATTCACTGTCTATGCTGGCAAAAGTACGTAAGGTCCTAGAACAAGCAGCTTTTCAACTGATACTGTAACTTCAATCAAATGACAAATCAGAACTGTGTTTGGAGGCTCTCCCAAAAGGATGGTGCACACATTGGTGGCTCCATTATTTATGAAACAGTTTTGTGGAAGTGAAACTTGTCTTGATCCAGAGAGCACTATGGACCTCAAAACAAAAGATTATTGCGGCTCTTAGAAAATCTTGATCAAACTTGGTTTCTATCGTCCACGGTCATGCAGTTAATGATAATTGCATCCTTTATTATATATATGCTGTTATTCTTTTCACAAATCACTGTTCAATAAAAGTCAATTCAAGATCAAGAAGCTATCTCTGGACCAAGATAACTTAGATATTAAGTTCCATTACCTGCATATTACCAGATTCTATATGAGAATGTCTCTGTCTCTGAGCCAAAGCCTAAGCAACTAGGAATCATGCAGCACAAAACTGATCCTTAACAAACAAATCTACAACAGTAAGATGGATGCAGAAGAATGTTTGCATTTTGGAATTGTTTTTCTAGCCCAACTGCAATAATATGGCAGGACTTGAGCAGTTCATACAGCCTCAAAACATGAATGAGCTGAAGTTTTGTAAAAAGGAGTGGGCCAAAATCTCCCCCGCCCAAGTGAAAAGTTTATTAATAGTTCTTGGATCAACTTCCGATCACGCTGCAGATCATGTATTGCAGAATTATGAATGGTTCTAGAGTTAAACTTTTGTTATTGAAAGTTAGATAACTAAAAGTGTCGGGTCATTTTGTAAAGCAGTGATCTCAACTTGACATATACTATAATCCAGCATACTTACCCCCCCTCCCCCACAAACTACATGCCTCCAAAGGAAATCCAGCAGAACACAAATATTTTGCCTTTTCCTTATCCTGGCATCTCCTATTCAATGGTATGTTATCCCGGAACATGAAGATCCCAATAACTGCCATGACTAATAGTAATCACTGATGATCCTTCTTTGAAGCAGTTTAACCCTGACTAACAAATTTTTTAATCTTAATTCACTTAACTCTTTAAATTTCAGGCAGAAATGCATAGGTTGTTTTTGTTCTCCCCCTGCATGCTCACAGAATTGTATCTGGCTCTCTTAACTGCAGTTTTCATAAATATTTTATTCTGAGTCATGACCAGTCATTTGCTTCATTTTATACTACACATTATTAAATATGAGAAGCCAATTTCAGAGATTCTGTCTTGTTTTTTTTCAAAATGTCAAAAGCATAGAATGGAAATAAAAAGGTATGTTGCTTAAGATACCTGTTTGTGTATTTGAGAAATATGTTCCACCCAATGATTTTTCTCAGTTCTAAGTTTAGAATTTTCCAGTTGCACTTTGGTGTGTTGATCTTCTAAATCAGTTAGTTTTGTATGAAGCTGTTGTCTTTTGTGATCTGAAGATTTTCTTTCTTGTAGATGAAGTAACTATTTGCAGTGATTTTGAAATATATTAATTAGTGTCTAAACCTCAATTTCATTTAAAAATATCTAGTTAATTGACATGCTTGCACTATAGGCTTCCTTGATTTTAATGGAATAAGGAAGATTGTTCAGAAAGGATATATTTACATTTATTTTACATACATATTACATTTACTGGCAATTCTTACAACGTTGTAGATAATGATTCAAAGACTATCTTATCCTTAATTATGCTGGTATAATTATATATGATCTTAACATGCTTCATGTATGGGTGAATTGATTTGCCGAATTAATGTAAGATTTTTCAGGTTGAGGACAACTCTGTCAAATAGCATACTTTCCACAAAGTGAAGACAGGATAAAAAGTAAAATTGTTTTAATTTTAATTTAATTTTGACTCTGCAAAATCCAAGGGATATTACTAGAATTCCTTAGTACAGAAAGGGAATGTATGTTTGGGTTTAATTAATTTATCAATTTTATTTGTCAACTTTATATAGCTGCCCATCTCACAAGTGACTCTAAGCAATGTATAACGAAGTTAAAAGAGGTAATAAATACTAAAGCAATATTTACAAGTATTATTAAAAACAACTATAAAAGCTGAAAAGGAAATATGATAGTAATAATGTAGACACTTTACTAATTAATCAGTCACCTCGAGGTCTCCAAGCCTGATGGCACATCCAGTGTTTAAGGGATCTTCAGAAAGTCAAAAGTTATAAAACTAGCCTCACCTGGGGGTACACAATATTCCACAGGGCATTAGCCACAGGAGAGAAGTCCTGTTGCCTAGGGTCTGCCAAATGTACCTCTCTAGACAATGGGACTCATAGCATGCCCTCTGTGTTGGAGCTGGATAGAGGAGCACGTGTAATCAGGGAGAGGCAGTCCCTCAGATAGCTAACTCTATGGAATGTAGGTCTTTAAAGGTCAAAAACAGCACCTTGAATTTGATCTGGAAATAAACTGGCAACTAATGCAGTTCACAACAGGGACGCAGTGGCTCAGTGGGTAAGACGCTGAGCTTGTCGATCAGGAAGGTCGGCAGTTTGGTGGTTCGAATCCCGAGTGCTGC
>JANHFQ010002228.1:63811-74186 GCA_032468035.1 Aparallactus werneri
GACTAGTTTTTGCTTTTTTATTTTAAATCCCTTCACATCCCAAGATAATGGTGGTTGTTGTTGTTTTTTAGCTCAGTAGCTTTGGAAGGACCATTTGGCCCGAGTCTCTCCTACAGCAAAATATATTTCTTCAAACTGTTTTTCCTTTATGTGGCTTCATGTAAAAAATGGTCTTCTGAAAATTCCTCTAGGATACAATTAAAACAACATTATGCCTCTGTATTTGCTAGCATTCCAGAAATCCCAATATTTGCTTTATCTTTGGAAGAATTTTATAGCATCCTGTGTCAGTATGTTCTTTGCGCTGATTTCCATTCAGTGGACAGGAATGTTTGTGTTATTTGGCTATTTTAGTCTTAATGCCATCCTGGCATGTTGAAATAATTTTCCCATGAACCCCAGGCTACTGGTCATGCTGGTTAGAAGTGAGGAAAAGGCTGTGTTTGAGTAGTATTTATCTACTGACCCATTGGAGTTGGGGTGGGAGACTAGCTTCTCTGGTCAGGAAAATGTGGGCATACAATATCTGTGGGCAAATACATACGGATTCCTAGGGTGAACACTAAGAACAGAAGGTATTTAGTCTACCTTATATAGACCTATTTCACCTTTTCTGAATTTACCTGCAACCCAACCTGTCAGGTCCCCTAGATTCCTATAGGGACTCTGTCATTCTGGTGGGAGGATGCTTGTAGCCACCCAGAGTCCTTCAGGAGTGGGGCGGCATCGAAGTCTAACCAAATAAAATCTGTATACTGGGTTTGTGTTTCTATTCCTTGCTTTGCCTTGTTGTAACCTTCAGGACCTTGGGAGAGGGGGAAGGAAAAGGGTCCAAAGATAAGAATAGTTAAAAAGTTTCTTGCATTTTTATTAAGGATTGTTGCATATTATACTAGAACACATGGATTATTCTTCTATTTCTGCATTCATGTGGTATACAATACCCAGCACTGATAGACTAGGAGAAGGTCCCTGATCAGAGCACATTTTACTTCAAAAAGAAAAAATTGGGATAGATATTTTTGTGTGATTAAATGAATAAAGCAGTTATTACAAACATTGGGGCATTTCTTCCAGGTAAGTGTTTGGTGAAGATTAACTGTTCTACCACATTCATTCCATATTTTTAAGAACTTACCCAAAATCCTCCCGAGGCTTCTCCAAAATATAACAATAAAGTGGACGTTCAGTATAGAGAAAACTGTGGAAAATAAGAAAGCTGGCATTTTTCTGATGCTTTTTAGATTAATGGCAGATTTTAGTAAAGGTGTACTTTGTTCTCTTCTTATAGCAAGTCTCCTTTGTGGTGGAAGCTTAGATCTGAAGGATTTATTTGGTCTTTTTAGTCTGGTCATCTGATGACAATAGGTTTGTGCTACAATGTTTAATGAAGTTTGAACACAACAAAATAAATTCCATGGACAATTTATACAGGGCAAAGGAAATCAATGTTGGTTTCCAAGAAGTTAAAGTTAAAACTTGATTAACTTCAGAGTCAGGGACAAAGGCAGGGGCCAGGTTGACACATTAGACATAAGCTGTTTGGAACCTAAGAAGCCTTTTGATCAGCACAGCATAAAAGACATTTTGAACATGACGGGGGTTGGTGCTTTTGTCACAGCATTAGAACTCAACAGATATTTGACAAGATGTTTAGATCTCCAGATAAAACTAGGAAGCCTGATCAACATAAAAAAGAAAAATTACTGAACTAGAAGGAACTATTATTTAATGTCCAAACTGAGACTCCCAAGCAATGAGGAAACTGATGTGGTGGGTGGGTGAAGGGTTGAAAATGCTGGTGGTTAATGCCATAAATGGTCACAAAACTGCAAAACACTGATTAGGGAGATAGTATCAGATGTCTGGCAAAGATGTAAGAGAATAAACAGAGGCTGTTTAAAGAAACTCAAGGAATTATAGAGTATGTAAAGTCCAGCTATTCATTTCTAATAAATTATACAGACAGCCTAGCTTCTTCCAGATCTCACATCAAGCTGTCCTCTGCCATGGAAGAAAGAACTGAGAAAAATCTCTTTTGCCTGGGAAATCAAGCCACTGAACTAAACTTTTCTCAGGCCTTAAGGTCAAAAGATAAATTGATGCCCATGCAGCCCGCGATGCATCACCTTAGCCTTGAATATCAGCTGTTTTAGTTACAGGTTCACCTGAACTGGTAGCTAAAACAGGCTATTTTTAGGGCTAAGGTGATGCAGGGGGCATCGCGCACTGCACGGGCATCAATTTAAAACAGCTGATTTTCAGGGCTAAATTGATTGCCCCGGCTTATACTCGAGTCACTAACTTTTCCCAGTTTTTGTGGGTGAAATTAGGTACCTCAGCTTATACTTGGGTCAGCTTATACTTGAATATATATATGGTAAGTAGTTCAGCTTTCTCCCTGTTGCTTGTTACCTTCTTGCCACTTTCTCCCACCAATAGACTAATCATTTCCTTGACTTTTTTCTTGTTTTTAACATGTTGAAAGAAGGTCTATTTTTGTTATTTTTTACTTTTGTCACAAACCTTAGTTCATTATGAGCCTTAGCTTTCCTTATTTCATGTTTGCAGGCTCAGGCTATTTGCTGATACTCTGTCTTAGTTATGTGCCCCTCTTTCCACTTTTTATACTTGTCCTTTTTGTCTTTCACTTTATCAGAGAGTTCTTTATGCAGCCATGCTAGTTTATTTTGAGAGCTGTTGTTTTTCTTCTTCATTGGTATTGTTCTATACTCATCTTTTATAATCTCACTTTTCAAATTTTTCCAAGCTTTTTGAGTTTTTTTCCCCTTGAGGATTCTCATCCATGGAATTCTTCCTAAGCGCTCTCTAAGTTTGTTGAAGTTAGCTCTCTTAAAGTTCAAGACAATGAGTAGTGGTGGAGTGTGTCTGGTTTTATTGGCATGTTGTACAAGAATATTGTAACATTCTCTTTTGTTTATATTTAACACCTTAGCCAATACACTAAACTGATTGGAGACCTTTCAGAAGTGATCAACTGAACAAGTCTATTCATATGTGTCAATGCTAAATAAAACAATAATTGTTAGTGATTTGTTTGAAAAAATTTCTAGGAGTCCTTGACCTCATACTGTATCTTGGAATTCTTGATTCAGATTAAAACTATTGTTAAAACAAATAGAGAAGTTAAGCATAAAAAGCTGCATTATTATAGATTTTTAATATTTGTTTTCATTGTGGGCATAAGTTGTATATGATCTATAGCATTTGATTTCAGCTGTTTTTGGTTCAATCATGTAGGTTAAAGAACAGCAAGAACTTCCTATTTATTTTAAACAAAAAAATCCTTTTTTGCCTGTCTCTTATTGCATACATGACATTGTCAAACCAAATATCTCTCAAGAGACCTTTCTGTCATTGATATTTCAAAGAAGAAAGTCAGGTCGCTGTCCTCCTCATTGATGGATATGTCACAGTTATGACCCACTGAGGACAGGGACATCAAGTTCTGGATCCCAATTTATCCAGCAAATGTAGAACCAATGATCCCCAAAATGTGATCAAAGTGCATCATTTGGAAACACTTTTTGAAACATGGCATCCAATTAATGGAGTGGTATTGGGGATGGAAAACTAAGGGCACCAGAATTAAATTAATATCTCTTTCACCCAAAGCTTTTCAATATAGACAGCAAGACATTAATCAGAATGCATTCATTGTGAAGGCTCAAGGTGCCTGTGTGCCAGAGAAAAGGAGGCGGGGGAGAGAGAATGGGAGGGAGGCAGGAGTCAGAGACTGAAAAGTAAGAACTGAGTGAGAAAGAGTGAGAAAGCAGAGATGCCTTACAAAATTAACCCAAGCTGGTGTTTGATCTGTAAAATAGTTAGCCTGTTAGAGACTCTGAGGACTTGGAGTTACAATCTGTGATCTGGAAGACCTGATCTTAAACTAAGAAAGTAGGCTGGAGTATATACGGTAGCTCTATTGCAATTATACCATGAATACGAATGACTGAAATCCTTCCCGTAACTAATATGCAGCACCACATAAATCCCTGAATTTAAATGAATATTTTGGAGAAAAACATATCCACACTTTGGCTTCCTTTTTAGACTGTGTAATAAAATGATATGTCAAAGATAGTCCTATGGCTGTAGATTACTATTTCCATCCTTATACCCCATTTTTCAGTTCAAAATTCTGCAAAATCTAGCAACAGCTGGATTACAATGGCTTTAACTGCAGAAGGAAAAAGAAGGAAAAAAGTGTTGCAAACTTTCCTAGGGAAATTTCAGAAGCCCTTACAACATCACAATAAGTATGCTGCACCAAGGAAATGCAGTTTTCATTCAAGGAAGTTCTTTGTGGCACAGTAAATACAAACACATTTGTGTGGGTCGCATGTTGAAATTGATAGATATTAATCATATGTAGGAAGAAATTATTCAATATTAGGCAAAGTAACTTAGAATCCACAGTAAGATAAAATCCTTTAAGAAATCCTAGCCTTTCCTGTTTCTAACCTTTTCTGTGAATGTTAAAAAGCCACCCCTTGAGGAAAACCATTAAGTCATTAGCAGTCATTGGCAAATTATTTGTTTGTGTATAGTTGTACTAAGGAACACATGGCTTTTGATCTGTTCATTCCAGGGAAATTCAGGAGGAGGAGATGAGAAAAATCCACAGAGATCAATCTCAATTTATTTATTGTATATCCTATTATGAAAGCTGTGTTTATCACCTATGCACGTAAAATCATCTGCCTGCATCCTGGTTCCTCTCAGATCTGTATTTCTAAAAACCATTATCCAGTATCTTGTTATCTTTATTATTCTTTGTTACTCTTAACATGGTTCTCAAAGAAAATCCCTTGGTGGTGGTGGTGGGGGGAAACACCTTTACTGGTATTAAAATGTGAAACAACTATGATTTGTGAAGGAATCACGGAGGAAACATGGACTTCAAAAGCTTTCTTTGATCTTTTTGTATAAGAACCCCAGGCAAACGTTAGATCACCACCTTGTCTATTCTTCCTGGATTTTTGCCCATGGGAGAATAGATGTGGTCCATTTTCTTCATAGCTCTGCAATAAAATGTTATTCTTATGATATTCTCTTCCTTGTTCCTTGGGTGTCAATTGGATTTTGCTATATCCAGGGAAAAGTGAGGTCTGTGCACCTTACAAGCACAAATACATAGCAAACCAAAACCCCAAAACCACAGGTCAGCAACATTAAAAAAAAATTAAGGAAAATGGGGGAGGGGAGAGAGAATAATATTAAGCCCCAGCATATTAGAAATTTGAAGCTTTCACAGGTCTTAAAATCATATTATGGTGTGGGAAGGCCTCCCCTCTAGAAGAATGAAATACTTTGGGAAATATTAAAAAGGCAGAATCTTATATTTCCCTAATGGAGAAATGGAGAAACATGTTTTTAGAAGCAGGAAGAGACCCCCAAGTCTTTCTTAATAGCCCACAGCAGATGTCAACACTTAAGAGATAAAGAGCTTATTGAAAGAGGAAGACAAGTATCTAGACAGATCTATTCATAAGCAAATCAAAAGTTGCAGGCAGAAATTCATTCAAGACAGGATATTTTGAAACTTCCTGCATCAAAGCCTGAACAAAGGCAGAAGAGTAGGATTAGAAGCAGCCCCTCACCCAAGATCCAACATAGGACAAAAGCCATTAAGCTGGAATAGAAATTGCTCAACACCCTTTCAGAACACAAGTCCCTTCATTGCACCATCCCAGAGCAGTCCAAAATCCAAACCTGGGAGCTCAGATAAACAATAAGCCAGAAGTTGACCAGATTAGCTCAGACAAACACTTAGGATTTGCATTTCCTCTTTTGCCTATAGAGCCAGCTATGACCCCTACATAACCCCTACATGACCCCATAGGAATCTGACAACAGCCAATAAAATACATGTTCTTGCACAGGAACAGGAAACTCAAGTGCAAACTCAAGTCCGGTAGGAGTTGGGCGGCATACCAATTTTATTAAATAAATGTGTAAATAAATAAATAAATAAATAAATAAATAAATAAATAAATAAATAAATAAATAAATAAATAAAGTTGGAATGCCTTACTAGACCCAACAAAGAGCTTTCTCATGAGAACCTAGGTCATCTCCACTGGCAATGCATAAGGTTGGGAAAGAGTGCCTGAAGAGCCCACCAATTAACTCAAATGGCCAACGCGACCTGTGACACTTGGGAAGAGGGTTATTTCCTAGTTTAATTATACTGAAACTGCAGGAAAGATTTAGATTTGGTTTTCCATTGAAGCTGTGCCAATATGATGTATTCCTTAAATAAGACCTTTGAGAAGGAGCCAAGTCTCAGAATTCTGATGTGCTTGAATTTGTTAGTCAGAGCTTTGACACTTAAGCTCTCTACAAGAATCTGAGCTACTAATGTTCAAAACAGATGGATAAGAGTCAAAGGAATTCAAGGTGGGGTGGAGTTCAATCTCTTGTGAGCATGAAGGGACGCGACTTGAGATTGATGACATGTTTGATCCCTCCCTCAGACCCAGCCTGGTCAACTCCTACAACAGCAAACCTATCCAACACACCTTCCTCCTCCTAGCTTCCCCACAACAATGATCCCGTGAGGTGAGTTGGGCTGAGAGAAAGTAACTGGCCCATAGTCACCCAGCCGGCTTTCATGGCTGAAGTGGGACTGGGATTCACTGTCTCCTGGTGCTTGGCTTAAAGTCACCCAGCCAGGTTTCATACCTAAGGCAGGACTAGAACTCACAATCTCTCCCTTTCTAGGCTAGTGCCTTAACCACTATGCCTAACTGGCTATATTGGTTCTTTTCTTAGCTATCTTTTAATTTTAATGATAACATTCATCATTTTAATGTTTTATTACTACATTTTTTGTCTTGTTGTAAGCCACCTAGAGTTGCTTGATGGTTAGATGGGAGGCATATAAATTTAATAAATAAATTTTAAAATAATGTAGGAAGAGGGTAGATTCCCAGATGGTGGATTCAGGAGTAAGAGTCTACTCAATCCAGATCTTATGTGTGAGAGAAGGAGGGTGAAGACAGCTTCTCCTTAATAGTTCCCAGAGTAAAATTGTAGATGCAGATAGAAGAAGGATGTCAGGCCCCAAACCAGGAATGACACATGGTGTTTCTTCCAACTTGAGTTCTTTATTTTTCCCACCTAGTGACAAAATCTACTCTAGATGTCTTTCTTTTATTCCTACTGTGCCAAACTGTTACGCTTCGTGACTAAGATTTTACATTTTTATCACATTTCCCAGATAGTGGGAAGGAAAAATGGTGCATTAGCACTCCCTACTGGATGAAAGGGTTGTTTCATGTCACTTCGTGTAGATTGCAAGGCAAAAGGCCTGAGGGAAGCCACAGGGTCTTCACACCTCAATCAGCCAATTCTTCTCCCTAAACCATCCTGTTGGTGTCCATGCTACCCTTGGCACTTCATTCTCTCCTTGTCAGAGTTAGAGTGCTATTTTATTCCCTTGGTTCAAACAGGAACATTTGCTTGAAGATCCAAGGATGCAAAGCACCTTTCAAGGATTCACTCGTTGCTACCATTCAGATCTTCATGGACTTAGGCCACCTCCAAAATTTCATCAATTTATTGGGTGCCATCAAGTTGGTGTTCACTCTTAGTGATTACTAGTGTGTAACTAATAGAAGTGAATGTTTGTAGGGATGAACTGTGGGATCCTTAGTGCCCTCTGAGCTTGGCTGTGCCCTGATGGTGCTACCTAGTTGGGTAATGAAACATCTGCAAGAAAACTGTTGAGATTTAAAGATGGCATCATTGCCCACAGCCAAGCAGCAAAGAAGAACCAGCCAGGATTCAGTTCAACATGAATTTCTTTTTATTAAATATACTCACAGACATAGTAACGAGGTAGCAAGCAACTAGGACACTGAAAAACAACAACAACTGACCCTTTGACAATGGGTCCCTTTTATACCCTAGATATGAGTGGGTGGTCAGGAAAGACACAAGGGTCAAGAGGATGACTCATGGTCATATTGCAGGAACTCAGGAAGGCAGGAAGGGAAGCAATTATGGACAGGAGACAGCTTCAACAGGTGCATGTGTGGGAGGCTTCCTGGGTTTCCTTCCTTAGCAGGATGTTTTACAAATGACTAAGTTACAGCAATCAATATTTTATATTTAACACATTGTCATTCTGAATATGGAACACTTGAAAAATTTGCTTGGGGTAATTACAGAAAGTAGAATAGAGGTGGAGCTCTCATCTCACAATCCGGAGGTTGTTAGTTCAATCCTAGGTAGAGGCAGAGTTTGCCATTTGTCAGAAATAGCATAGGGTACCCTGCTTGTGCGGGGGGTTGGACTAGATGACCTACAAGGTCCCTTCCAACTCTGGTAATCTGTAATCTGTAATGTAGTAAAATTGGAGAAAACACAAAATGGTGCTTTAGAAAAGTGACTGAAAAAACAAGAACTTTTTGCAGTGATTTTCATAAAATTAGTAACAGCAAAACATGAGGCCATTTTGATGACACAGTTTCAAAATGGTCTCCCAAATACTCAGTTATAGAAGTACATTCTTCCAATAATTTACAAAGGGGATGATGAAAAGCCATATTCCTTTGATTTTGTTTCCAAAAAGCTTATGCACCTGGAAATGAAATGATGTTGATCAATCAGGTGGCAGGGGAGGGAGGAGTATGCCTGCAAGGCAATATAACAGTTTAGCCAATAAATGCATTACTTTGTTCAAACTGGTCTTCTAAGCAAATAAGATGGTTTTAGTTCATATATGGACAAAACAAGGAATCACAAAATTTACCCCGATAAATTTAGATTCAAGGTTTAAAGGCATAGGTTTTTATCTAATATAGAAGCTATTGGTATTCCTCTGGAAGACTTAAAACATAAATTGGACTTCTATTAGATAGAAAAGTTTAAACTGGAAGATGATATACTCTAGCAATTTACTATGGAGACAGAGACTAGTGCAGGAAAGAAGGACTAGTATGTAATCTGATTAGTGGTAAGTTAGATGCAGAAGATAGAAATTTGGGCTTTCAAAAGTCTTGATTACACATTTTAAATAAAGACTAAATAAAAAGGACTCAATATCCAACTCTGATTCACTATTTATCTACAACAGGGCTGTCAAACTCGCATGAGGCCGGATGCATCATGCACTGGCCACGCCCATGCCTGGTTTAGCGAATGGGAAAAGAAGTTGTGATATATCATGTGATGATGCCATGACAAAGTGACACCCCTGATCTACAAGATGTTATTGGTTTCATTCATTATAATGGATCTGTTCTAGAATGAATGAATGAATGAATGAATGAATGAATGAACGAATGAATGAATGAATGAATAAATAAATAAATAAATAAATAAATAAATTTTGAATAACTTCTGTTTTCAAAATGTTAAGAAACATTTGCAGTATGAACTGTCTTCTTTTACTGACTTAAAGTTGTTGATTTGTTCTTTACTTTCATAATTTTATTTTAATGCAAAATTTTAGTTCTCGTGTCATGGCTCTGTAAAGATTATTATTTTAGGACACGCAGTTCCCTAAAAATGTTGCTAAATAAGCACCATTGAGATTCTGCTGAGGCTGTGGATGGAGAAGAGGCAAATGGCAACCAAACAGAGAATCGCATAGTTAAGCAGACACCAGCTAAAGCATCATTTTTTTTCAATCTTGACCACTTTAAGATGGATGGACTTCAACTCTCAGAATTCCCCAACCAATTTGGCAACTTAAGATCTGTGAATATGCCAGCTTGGAAATTCTGGGAATTAAAGTCTGCCCATCTTAAATTTCTTAAGGCTAAGAAACACTGGATTAAAGGCAGTGAAGTCCACAGCCAGAGCTTCTCAAGGTTTATATATATTATTCACTCAACTCTTCTTTTAGACCCCCAAACAAACATGCATCTGTAAAGTATGTTTATAAACCTAATAAAGGAAGTACCCTGAGCCACAAGGGGAGTCAATAACGCTTCCCTTTGCCCACTCCTCCCCGTTGTTCTTGAATTCATTGCTGTGGATAAGTGTGGTCAGGAATCCTCTTCCCAGTACCTTATGTACCATATGTAACCTAATTTTAACTTGAATCATATATAGAGAAATTATTTTTATGCTAGCATATTGGGCATAAATAAAAATGAAACAAGTGTTAATGCACCAATTAGTCTTTTCACTCTTTTAAATACACCATATGATACTCAGGCTCAATGTGAACTTTCAATATAAGAACAAAGTAGGCAACTGCTTGCAATCATTACATTTTGTAAACAGTTACACCACCGAAAAAGATTTCTGATTAGGTAAGAAGGGACGCAGTGGCTCAGTGGGTAAGACGCTGAGCTTGTCGATCAGAAAGGTCGGCAGTTTGGTGGTTCAAATCCCG
>JANHFQ010002230.1:100753-112711 GCA_032468035.1 Aparallactus werneri
AGAAGGACGCTCTCCTTCAGGTGTTTTCTCTCTTGAGATTTCTTCTTCCTCAGGAAGTTTGCTTGTGAACCGAGGATTTGTTCACAAACCGAGTGGAACATTTAGCTGATTTTTTCATTGTGAACCGAATTGGTTGTGAACAGAAGTGTTTGTGAACCGAAGCTCCACTGTAGTTGCTTTCCACAGCAGGAATTCAATGCTATGAAAAGAAATGTTTGGTTTAAAAGACGTGCTTGCTGACAGGTACTAGGTATACTTATGTTTGCTCCAACGCACCTTTTCCCTTGGCATCTGAATTGCTGTGCAGTTCCAGAATTTCATCAGTGCTTAGTACTTTCTTACTTGAAAGATGGTCTATTGCTTGTTGTATCTTATTTTATAAGTGTCAATTTATAAACATATTTTCTTTGTGAAAATCTTTGTCATTCTATAATTCTAGGAAACCATTTTGCTATAGTCTTTCCAACTTTTTAGATCTTCATGTACTTCTGACAGATCTTTTCTCTGTAGTATTATTATAGGAATAGAGGTATATACTTCTCAATGATTTATCTGATCTTCTTAAAAACAATGCTTATTATCTGTTTATTCTTATTTTGCTATGTGTTTTGACAGTCTTGATTGTAATATATTTCTTTATTCTCTCTTACTTGACATTGAAATTTTGAATTCAGTTACCCAATGTCATTGTTACCCAAGGCTTTCATCTTCATATTCAGATTTAATTCAATTTAATTTAATTCAGATTTAAGCTTGCTCTGAAAGCTTAAATCTTTTATCTGAAATAGTTGAAAGTTATTTCATGGTCTTACTTTCTTTCTGTATTTCCATATGTTCTCTTTGTCTTTCACATAAGTTTAGTATACCAAATTTGTTACTTCCATTGGCAAATTAAAGTGATAACCAATTGTTATAATTCAAATTTTCTGACACACCTGCTTAGTTTGACTTCCCAAATTTAACCTGTATATTTAATATGATCTGTTTTAATCTATAGTTGGAAATGTCCAGACTGACTGGATTGTATATCTCCATGTACTCACTGACATTGTTATTGATTTGATTGAATTGTTGTCTATGCTCAGGTATTGTGTCTGTTTTTCCTGTTGAAACAGTTATGCACTGAATCATTTCCTTCTCAAAACTCTAATGTCCCAATCCATGTCATCTTGTAATAACTTTTACATAACCTTAAAATGTTGCTGAGATAGACAGTGTAATAATAATATAGGATAGGATATTATATAGGATAATTCAATAGAGATTTCAATTAAGATTGTTTTGGAATGTACTGTATATTCATTGTGAGAATCACCGTTTAATGGTGCTTTGATTATGGTTGTCACAATACAAATCTCCCCTCTCCTTTTTATTAACTATCATAAATATTTTCAATAGATGTAATTAACTTTGATCACTCGTGAATGCAATAAACGCATCTCAAATTTATATCCAAACATTCCTTTAAATATGAGTTTTACTAACTTACCCCAGTTACCAGTGTACAGGAAATCTATCTCAAACTTTTTGGGAAACAGGAGAAGAAAGAATGAAAAATAACAAATTCAGATCCTCTTGATTTCTCCCAAAAGAGATTTATAGCAGGAAACCGTGAAGAAAAACGCAGACCTAAACCCCTTTGAGGACAGTTAGGCTGGAAAGAAATGTGAAGACTGCCTAATTCTGCGCTTTGGTTTTGACAGATGAACAGTTTGAATACAGCAGTCTGTGACTTGCTTTTCATTTCTTTTGGAAACTGAAGAAAATGAATATATGTCTTGGCAATAGGCTGTCACAAAGGAATCTTAGCTAAACTATGGTAAGGAGTAAAGTTATGAAGGACAAAAAATATCTCATTATCTTAACAAAAATCTAATAGCATATTACTGGAAAATATACTGCTATTTTTTGCTACTTTTGTTTTAAAATAAGATCTAACCTTATAAAATAAAACTATACCATAACATATACACTGACAAGAAATCACTATTAAAGCATTCTTAGATTAAATATCAAGATGAAATAATACAAACATTAAGGAAAATACCCTAAAACAGCAGATTGCCAATCAAAAGTAACTTACACTTATTATCTAATTGCATCTTTGTGGCTTTCTCATTATGGCCATTATCTAGAAAGACTCTTGTGAAAAAGATGGGAAAGTGAGAGAATGATGTATATCCATAGGGGGGGAAAATCTGTACTTAAGGTTAGAAGTAAACAGGCAGTTAGTGTGCAGAGATTCTCAGTCATCCTGGTTATGGTTGTCCCAAAGATGCTTTTTCAGGAGGCAACTGGGTTTTCTGGGTTTTTTTTTCTTTTGAAGATGTTTTGCTTCTTATCTGAGAAGCTTCTTCAATTCTGACAGGATAGTGGGGAATGGAAGGATTTATATTCCTTGCCACCAACCCTCTAAAACAATGTAGATTACTAGCTATCTGCAAGACATATAAATCCTTTCATTCCCCACTATCCTGTCAGAGCTGAAAAAGCTTCCCGGATTAGAAGCAAAACATCTTCAAAAGAAAAAAAAACCCCAAGAAAATCCAATGTCAGCGTTCCAACCAAACTGTTCATCTCAATTCAGCACTCAGAAACAAAGTCTATCCAAGTAAGAATTTATTAGAGAAGTCATATTGGCACATCTGGAAAAACCCGAATGTGAATTCCCGTGTTTCCCCTGCTATATTAAACTCACACCAGCCCCCTTTTCTGATAACCCTCAAGTCACCCTCTCCAATCCACCTCCATTCTGAACTCCCGCCAAGTCCAGGCACTCCCCTCCATATTTCAGCAATTTGGCCTTGTGCTCTGGCAAAACAATGCTGTTGTGACTATCCTCCTTTCTCACTTTACTTTAATTCCCATGGTTACCCATCCTCCCTTGTGGCAGCCGCAAATCCGATTCAAGATGGATGGGGGCTGACATCCAGGTGCCTCCTGAAAAAGCACCTTTGGGATAAAGAGACAGTTAATGGCCATGTATGAAAACAATAGAAGTAAACCAATTACAAATTCTAGGTTTATTCATGAAGAATCAGTTTCACTGAGAAC
The DNA here is from genome assembly GCA_032468035.1 of Aparallactus werneri. Taxonomy (NCBI): domain Eukaryota; kingdom Metazoa; phylum Chordata; class Lepidosauria; order Squamata; family Lamprophiidae; genus Aparallactus; species Aparallactus werneri. Next base: position 103,808 of record JANHFQ010002230.1, read on the forward strand.
AACATTGAGTATATTTGCAATATTATACTTCATACTATTTTTGAGTTTCAAAGAGCATACTTCCTCTGAAAGGGATCTTATCTTTTTCTATCTTGGTCTGAAAAAATTAAAGAAACAGGCAGTATGTGATGGAAACAAGAATGGCTTCCAGCACTAAAAATGTAACAAGAAGCACAGTGAATAGTACTGGTGCAAATTAAACCTAGTTATGTTTATTTTATTTTCTCATGTCTTTAATTTTCTTTGTTTACTATTTAACTGTTTTTTAGCTTTATATAATGTTGCCTACTCTGAAAGGAAATGTGTTATGAGTTCTTTTTTTTATACCCTGCTTTTATTTCCTATTTTCTTCTTTTGCTTTTTTTGGATTTTCCATAATAATTGCATAATATTTTCTAAAAGAAGCATGTGTACATATTGTTACTATCACCAACATCTGGAATACTAAAGGTTGCTATTGGAATAGACTTCATCTTTTTGAATATTTAACTCTTGTTCTGAAAGAATATGACAATGAAGACAACAGATCTTTTCAAGTTAATTGAGAGGAAATGATGTACTTTAGATTCAAAAGTAGAAAAAATTATGTATATGCAACATGCATATAGCAGGATACAGAGTTTATACACATGTTTGCCGTCCAGACTGAAAGCTTGGAGTACATCTGTTTTTTTTGTTCACTTTCATCCAAGAAAGATTTCTGTCTCTGTTAGTGTTTCTGTTTCTCAATTAATCTTCATATAAAGCTATGAGAATAATTCAAGTTTGACTTGTTTTATGGTAAAATTTATTTCGTCAGTGATGCTCTATAGAAAAGAACGAAAGAAAATGATTAACATATTTTGCTTCAAGGACAACTATTTTAAGCAGAACATTTTTCAAATGAGTTAATCCATGTTTGACATTTGCAAATTATCCACAAAGAGATTTTGACTTAATAGGTTTGTTTATTTGCAAATATTCATTGTGACAGATGTTAGCCCTAGGCATCTCTGCATACAGCTCATTGTTCTCCTTGCTATGGATGGATACTGTTCCTAATTGGTGCTTTTTGTGAGCTAAATCTTAAGGAAGAACTACTTTTGCATGTGCTGTAATTCTGTGCCCAAGGGACACCAGATTTCTTAAAAACCTTCAAGAGAAATAAATATATGGCTGCGTAATTACTAGTTGCCATTTTATGTGCATCAGAGTCTAGTCAATACATGCACTTTTGAATCATCATCTTCACAATATCTGACCAGAAGATATCTTTTGCTAAAGTTAGATCACATTGATCCAAGATCATTTGAAGCAACAGACTTATCAGTCTGTTTCTACTTTGTAGCTTGGTAGGAGACGACAAGTAACCCTGTGCCAAGCTTAATCTAGTCTGAGGAGACATTGCTTGGATAAATTGTATCTCTATAAACTTCAGTTAAAAGCTGTGCCCTGATTTTCAAAATATCTTGCATCGACATCCTTTCTAGTTATAAACTGTATTACTATTAAAATATGTTTTCATTGCAAAAAAAAGGACTGCCTACTAGTATTTAATTTACAGTCAGTGGATCTGCTTATGTCTACTATTTTTGGACTAAGAGGTTGGTAATGGAACGGAACTGTCTTGACAGAGGGCCAACCTTGTGTCTATGGCTGCTATTGGATTGAAGCAACAGACACCATGTCAATTTATTCTGCTGTATTGGACCATGTCTATTTAAAAAGTTCACATCTGCAAGTTGTTGAGCTTTTGAGTAGATGGTGGATAAATGTGAAGTGGGGTTTTGTTATTTATTTTTCTCTAGGTAAGACACAGGGATGTAAGAGTGAGAAACACGGTTGTAAGGATGCTTGTGGCCACCTTACTGTATAAAAGTTCTCATAAACCCCCTTTCTCCCCTGCTTTCTGAGTGAAAGCAGGATAGGGGATGGGGGTGATGTAGGCTGGATGTGTTCAGGGGATTGGAGAAGCTGCTTAGTTAGTATTGCTAATTAAGAGAACGCTGGCCAAAAGTCAGAAAAATCCTCAAAATTGGTACCAGCTGCTAGGTATAGTTAGAGATTTGGTCTCAGATGGTGCCTTTAATCTAGAAGGATAAATATGTCAAGGAAGTTTGGGGCTGAGGAGTCAGCAGATAAACTTATTTATGGTCATTTTACATTTCTTGTTTTCTTGGGTTGTGCCTTTGTGAAATTAAGAGAAATGAAATAGAAAATACAGGTCTGACTGAAAGTCAGCTGAACTTGGGGAATGGAGTTGGCTAATACATTCAGGAAAATGAAAGATTGAATGAATAAGGTAAAATACAATGTATTTTCATCTAGATTGATACGTTACCACATAAATCAATAGAATTAAGATTTTAAAATACATTTTTAAAGTTGTGGGTTTAAGCTAGATTTTCTGGAAGCTTTCATTTGTACAATTTATCTAATCTAATGAATGTTGATTGGATGAGTTGAGAGAGATAAGGGAGGATCAAGACATGCATAGCATAGGATGAGTTCCTAAAAGACTGAGGGAGGTGAAAATTTTAAATAATAAAAGGCAATAAATAGATGTAAGTGGGATGGAAGCAAGGGTCTTTTGAAGCAGCAGAAAATAGGGTTTTTTTGTAAACTAGACTTACCGGTATATTTTGTTTTAATTTTCTATTTTTAATTTGCCTTCTTCTCCTATTTCTTCCAAAAGAAAATAGTAGAATTTGTTTTAAAAAACAATTTTTAACTAGAACTATTTGATTATTGTAAATATTGTGCATGTTAGTCTTTTGAAGTAAGACATTAAAAAGCAAAAAGTAAGGAAATAAAAAGTAGAAAAGAAACAGTCTCATGGCATCTTAGGTTTTAACCTGTCCTTTGCCATATAAAAGCTTATATAATAGTAAATTTGGTTAGTCTTTCAAGTAAAGAGATGTTCTTTATAATAATTTATTATAGTGGTTGGCCACTAGAGGGGAATCTTAGCCTTTGCAGTTTCAGAATGAATAACTAGTATATTTTAGCAACAATGTTATCTTTACCATTTTTTCCAAAAACAAAAGTCTTCCTTTTTTGAAAATTAAAAATACTTTTTTAAACATTGCATTTGAGCCATGAAGTTTATTTGAAATTGAAATATGCTTAATACAAAACAGTCAAAATAGTAATGACTTTCCTCAGTCTGTAATTTTTGTATTGTTAATTTTATCTCTGCTGTAATTTGCATATTTTAGAGTCTACATAAAAACTCCTGTATACATCTAGTACCAACATTCACAAATACACTGCCATGTTTTTTATATGTTTAGGGATAATTATATATATAAAGTTTATTACAGTCACAGACCAGAACACAGATACAGCAAAAAAAAAAAATGTATACAAGGTTATAAACAGCCCAACACTAGGGACTTTAACTAATAGGAATTACAGAGTTCACTTCTTATTTGTGATGCACTCAGGAAAAATTTAGAGACCTGGGAAGTAATAAATGGAGAACCATTCTCTAGACAGTGCAGTACCTGGTCAATATCGTTGTGCCCAGAGTGGTCTAATTTTAGCAAAAGCATTAATTTGGTTCTGCATCCTTATACATAGGGCAATATAGGAGGACAGTTTTTTATATGCATTTTTCCTAAAGCATACATTTTAGGAATACGTTATAAATATTGTACTGGATTTGAAATTATTTTCACCAGTATAAAGTTCATTGAGAACTCTGGGAACTGTGAATATTAAAAGCAAAATTTCTTTTATATCATTTATAGTAGCAATAGCATTTAGACTTATATATCACTTCACAGTGTTTTTACAGCCCACTCTAAGTGGTTTACAGAGTCAGCATATTGCCCCCAACAATCTGGGTCCTCATTTTACCTACCTCAGAGGATGAAAGGCTGAGTCAACCTTGAGCCTGGTGGGATTTGAACTGCCAAATTGCAGGTAGCCGACAGTCAGCAGAAGTAGCCTGCAGTACTGCACTCTAACCACTGCACCACCACAGTTCTTACAAGTGCAAATTAAATTTCAGGCAGTCTTCTAAGTAGAAAATAACTTTTTTCTGTTTAGGTCAGTATGGAAATTGCTAACTCTATCCCCATTTTTCCCCACAGCTTGATAGGCTTTAAAACATATGGAAAGGACAAATTACTAAATTCCTGTAAATCTTTCAAAATTCCCAAATATATGAAAACATTTGCATTTTTTTTGTTTGAAAGTGGTATATTTTGATTCAACAGAATCTATCCAAAAGTCAATATAATTTACATTTTTTTTAAAAAGCCATAGGCCCTAATTCCATAGCCCTTGCAGTATTGTGAAATTCTACTCATTTAGAAACACACATTTTTGCAATTTGTACCCAATTCATTTCAATAATTTTATTTTAAGTGGCGGCTGCTTGCAGCTTCCATGTTAGTTATGTTAATAAACAAGTTCATTTTTCAAAATTTCATTGTTGATATGAAAAATATAGTCGTCTTCAAATTGAGTTCAAATCCTGATGACTGTAAGGACACATACATGTTGGGATTATTTGCAACAATTTGAAAGTAGTTTGATACTGTCTTCTTCCAGAATATCTCATCTTTCACCCACCTGCAGAGATTATATGATCCTGGTAGTCTCCCAGCTAAGTATTAATTAGGTTTAACATAGGTCTTTATTAAATCAGGCAGTCTCTAACTTGGTTCATCTTGAATCAGGTTTTTTTTTAATTATTGAATTAGGTCTAAACTGTATCTTATGTATGTACAGTACACAAACTTTGGATCACAACACATACGCAAATGTTTTTAAAGGAAAAAAAGTCCATAGTTCAAGACGTGACCTAATGAGCATAGGAAAGGAGTAAAATGCATAGCATTTCTATACTGTTAGAAATCATATTATCCTTCCGTTTGATATTGCAATATAGGCTGACCTTTGCTTTGTTATCTTCTCAATCCTGAACAGATCTTGAGTACATAAAGGTACATAGCAAATAAAGAAGGTATTCCAGCAGAAATTGTACTCAGACATTATAAAACAAAAAAATCTCACTAGGGTGAGCAGTAGTGAGTTCTTCCGAAGCCAGGGTTGTATTATCAGTTAAGAGACAGGACAATCATCTGCACTTCATAAAATCTGTTATCAGGATTTAAGATTCCATAGAAAACTTCAATCAGTCAGACCATTGTCCTGTAATGTACATTGATGAATGACCTTTCAGTTACATCATAGCACAACCTCTGGTGTAAAGGGACTGCCTGTTACTATGTGCCGAGTTCTGCCTACAGGGATAGATTAACCTAATTCTCCTTCTTTCCTGACGTTACGAAGTTTTGTTAGCTGGTAAAATTCTCCCTTTAGGATCCCCTCCCTTATTCAAATAGAAGTAGGCTTGTCAATGCAGCTTTTGTGGTGGAACATTGGTTTGTTTTGTGATATCGCAGTTTATCCTAATGTGGATATAAACATAAAGTAAATGTCATTTGAACTAAAGGATCTTGTTGCACTAGACATGAGTGGTGTGTCTATTGCAACAAGAGTTAAGATAAGGTAAATTAGGGTAAAATAACAAGGTAAGTTATGCGTCTCCAATTTATACATCACTGAATTGAAATCAGAAATTATATAATTTACTGTAATTTAGGCTTTATATCTTTGGCAGGTTGACTATACCATAACCAATCATGTCAATGTTTCATTCTCCAATGTTTTTCATTCTCCAATGTTTTTAGTGCATTACTAGGTCACATAGAATTATTCACAATCTTTGAATTGCTTCAGTAGCTCTCTAATGGTACCCCCCAGTCACTATTTGCATTAATTCCAATCCTATGTGTATAATTCTGTGCTGCTTGTAGTCTTTGCTCATGTAATATATGCAACATTGGATTTGACTTATATTTTGAAAGTTATTCTAATTTAATTCAACCATTTCATGATACCTGACTGAATTTGAATCAATGTACTTACTTCCAATTATCTTCCCGAGAATCTTAAGTGCACTGGAAGTCCTGCAGAGGTTCAAGTTAGAAATTCATAAAGGAAATACAGATCTACCCTCTGGACATCTCAATTCAAGGAATCTTTTTGGAGGAGCTGCAAAGAATAATTTCTAAAGGATATGTACATTCCTTACTACTACCTTTGAAAAAGCCAAGTTAAATTTCTGTATGTTACTCTTTTAGATAAATTATAAATAGCTTCAACTTTCTAACTGTCAGAACGGTTTAATTTGTAGCATTTTATGCATTATGAGAATTTAAAGCAGGACATATGCAGGTATTTTTGCCACTACTGAAGTAGGTCTTGGAGAGGAGGAATTTTCGATTTTATGTAATTTGCTTGAAAATCTTTATATGAAATGGACAGGGTGGTCTTACCGTGACCCACCATTCTCGGTGGAATCCAGACTGATCTCGGAGCAGATGGGCCACGCCCTTCTGGACAGGCAATTACAGACTTTTAGGGCGTGGCTGCAGTTCCTTCCCCAGGATATACTAGCATAGAGCTGCAGCCAGTGGAGAACTGGAACCACGACCGTGGTGATGCCCAGGTAGTGTGCATATGCTGAAGTTGAAGCTGTCAAAAGGTCCTACTGGAAAGAACAGACTAACACAACAGGCCTGAGAACAGTAACGGTATCAACAGAACACAACTCAAGCCAAAAAACAATTCTGCGGGTCAGCTCGGGAGGGGCCCGAGATCAGTCTGGATTCCACCGAGAATGGTGGGTCACGGTAAGACCACCCTATCCATTCTCCAGTGGATAATCCAGCTGATCTCGGAGCAGATGGGTGAATACCCTAGCAGTACTCCGGGCAGGAAGGCTGACCCGAGGGTAGAATGGAGCCAAGCACCCTGCGGCCGAAGTCCGAGTCTTGGGTGGCATAACGGTCCACTCTATAGTGTTTAATAAAGGAGTGGGGAGTACTCCAAGTCGCGGCCCTGCACAGCTGCTCTAGAGAGGGGCAGGATCTATAGAAGGTGGAAGTAGCGGCCCCTCTGGTTGAGTGGGCCATAATTCCCTCTGGAACGGGGCAGTTTCTTGTCTCATAGGCTAGCCCAATGGCCTCCCAAATCCACCTCGCAATAGAGGTGGAAGACACCTTTTTGCCCTTGGAGGTGTGAGCATAGGAAACGAACAGAGACTCTGTCTTTCTGAAGGAGGCAGTATGGTCCTTGTAAAAGAGAAAAGCCCTGCGGGCGTCAAGACAATGCCATTCTTTTTCCTGGTCTGAAGAAGGCGATGGGAAAAAGGAGGGCAGGATAGTCTCTGCTGACCTATGAAAGAGGGAATTGACCTTAGGGATAAACACTGGGTCAAAGAGCAGAAACACCCTATCCTTATGGACAGAGTGGAGTTGAGGTGCTATTGTAAGGGCTGCCAACTCCGAGACTCTCCGCGCCGATACTATGGCTACTAAAAAAGCCATCTTGAGGGAGAGGTGTTTAAGAGAACACGACCACAACGGTTCAAAGGGAGGTCGAGATAGGGCCTTTAGGACTAGGGATAAGTCCCACGACGGGGTGCGCGAGACCGGCTGGGGGCTTGTTAAGGCTGCCCCCCTGAAAAAACGTCTGATATCTGGATGGGCGGACAGGACCGGCCCCCTGGGGTGGCCCAGGATGGAGGCGATACCTGACACCTGCCTCCGAAGGGTGGCTGGGCGGAGGCCTAAGGAGAGGCCCGACTGGAGGAAGGCAAGGAGTTGCGTCACCGTAATGCTCTCCGGGTCTACGTCCCTCCTTCTGCACCACCTGGATAGGGCTGCCCAAGTGCAATTGTAGATCCTCATGGTGGACGGTCTCCAGCTGGCCAGGAGGGTGGAGACTGTCGCGGAGGAGTATCCTCGGGCTCTTAGCCTGCCCCTTGCAGTCTCCAGGCCGCTAAGTGGAGGCAGGCGAGTTCAGGGTGTTGAAGGGGGCCCTGAAGTAGAAGGTCGTCTCTGAGAGGTAGATGGAAGGGAGGGCCTACGGCCAACTGGAGGAGCTCCGTGAACCAGGGGCGCCGGGGCCAGAAAGGGGCAATGAGAACTAGGTCGGCCTTCTCCAACCTCGTCTTCCAAAGCACCTGCAGGATGAGTTTCGTGGGAGGGAAGGCATATAGAAGGCCCTGAGGCCAGGGGCGATGAAGGGCATCGTGACCCTGAGAGGTCGGACAGTGACTCCTGGAGAAAAATAGAGGGAGCTGGGCATTTAGATGACAGCCGAACAAGTTGAGGTGAAGCCTGCCGAAGTGGCACTGAATCTCCTGGAATACTGCTGGATTCAGGCGCCACTCCGAGTTGTCCGCTGTTTGACGACTGAGCCAATCCGCTCTGATGTTCTCAATCCCCGGTATATGTTCTGAGTGCAGAGACGCCAATGTTTTCTCTGCCCAGGTGAAGATGGAGTGAGACAAGGCCTGCAGGGGTCTGGATCTGGTCCCCCCTTGGCGGTTCAAGTGCGCCCTGGTGCACATGTTGTCCGTGTAGACCAGGACGTGTTGATGTCGAAGACAATGTTCCAGACAGAGCAAGGCTAGCTATACTGCCTTGAGCTCCAGCCAGTTTATGCTCCGTCTGGACTCCGACGGAGACCATTTGCCTTGAATGGAAAGGTCCTCCGAGTGGGCTCCCCACCCTTGTAGGCTCGCATCCGTGTGAAGTCGGACTCTTGGCACCTGGAGGAAGAGTGATGACTGGAGAACGGGCGGGGAGAGCCACCAGCAGAGGTCTGCCACAGATTGAGAGTCCAAGGTTAGCGGCCGGCCTCGACGATGAGCGAGGTCTTCCTGGAAGGGAAGGAGCATACTCTGTAAGGCTCTGGACCGCGCTCTTGCCCAGGGAACTATGTCGTAAGTAGAGACTAACATGCCCAGGAGCTTGTTGGCCACTAGAGTGTCGACCTGGGGTAGTGAAATGACCTTAGTGACCAGGTCTCTAATCTTTACTTGTCTTTCTGGAGATAGGG